>JAWNOY010000031.1:0-12933 GCA_035045545.1 Drosophila gaucha | reverse complement strand
ATTTACTCGAAAATGAGCAGAAACGAGAAAGGGAAACTTATTAGATCCGTTTCATTATACTTGTATGCAGAACATACCGTTTTTAGTTGAACAAGTCAAGTAATAGTCCACAAAACACGACAGAATTTATTAAATTTCATCTGCAAAAAGACACCAACAACAGTTGCACATACACAACTAAGCATTCATAATCATGAGAAACTAAAAACAAGACAGACAAGACAGACAAGATAAAAAAAAATGATTTCACTAGCCCAAGCCGTCATTGATTATAAATAAATAAATAGTTACTCTATACAATAAAAAATTTAAATTAGTTAATAATATTTCCACAACCAATCAAAGCCATTCTACTAGAAGCACAGCCAAATCAGGAAATAAATAATCAATTCATTGCACCAATATTAACAAATTCCTACAATCAAAATCAAGAGTCAACAAAATTTTTCCGATTGGAACATTTAAATCAAGAAGAAAATATTAAAACAATTAAATTGCTTAAGCAATATCAACACGTACATTCTCATATTTATTCCAAGAAATTCAGTTCCATGAAGGTGCTCAACTTAGTTTTAGTAATCAGGAAAAACACAATATCAATACAACCCACAATTCTCCTATTTATTCAAAGCCGTTCAGTTCCATGAAGGTGATCAATTTAGTTTTAGTAATCAGGAAAACACAATATCAATACAACCCACAATTCTCCTATTTATTCCAAGCCATTCAGTTACTTATCCTCAAGGGTGTGAGCAAGAAGTTGAACACAAGTTGGCACAGCAATTCCCCTTCCTGTAGTCCGCCCACTGGATTATACCAAAAAAATCAAGATGCTTCAGGTAAACATAAATTCTGAATTTTAACAGATTACAGAAAATAAAATGAATCACACTCAAACACACACATTTTTACAAATAAATTTTATTTCATAGGGCACATCAGGAGCAGCATCATCAGCAGCTATACTATGGATAACCAGGTTAACGCAATAACGTCAAACAAGTCGAAAATTATACGATGTGTACGGAGAAATTGGTTTGCTAAATTTCATTCCGGCAATTTCAATCTTGAGGATGCATCACGTTCTGGATGGCCTCTTGAAGCCGATGTGCACAAAACAAAGTCGTTGGTCGATGCAAATCGTCGAACTCAACATATCGAGAGATTGCAGAAAGATAGTCTCTCAAATGCGACCGTTCACAACCACATGAAACGTCTAGGATTAATTTCCAAACTTGACAACAATGTAAAATGCAAAAGATCATGGTCTAACAAGTAAGAACGTTGCAGTCGGGCGCCACCGACTGCGTCAGACTCTGTTCCTGTTAATAAATATGTAGACCGTCCGTCCGTCTTTCCGTATATTTTAATGCGAGATTATAGAGATTCATTTTTTGAGCATGTCTTTTACATCAATTTAGCTACAGTCATCAAATTTTACATATAGCTTTTTTTAAAATAAAATACTATTTTGGTTTTTATTTATTTTGGATACCGGCTCCACATTTCACAAAACCAATTTAATATAAGTTCAGTTGCAAATAAAGCCACATTTACATTTTTTTTTAATTTTTTAGGTAAAACCGTATTTTTAATAAAATATAATGATTTATGCAGAAAATTTTATCAAAATCCATTATATAACATAGAAGTTATAAAAAAAAAAAAAAAACATTTTATTAAATGATAATATCACGCAGCAGCGATGGGAATCTAACCTGGGTCACGCGCTTCGCATGCCACCGACTCTACTCACTACACCACGGCGTCTCTTTCACGACTATGCGCCAAATTGAGTTTGGTGGTGTGTTGATTTGGTTAAACTGACTTGCGTTGTGGTAGCGAAGACCCTGGTTCAATCCCCAGTTAGGTCAACTATAATTTGTTTTACGGTGGCTTACATTATGATTATTACTATTTTTTTTCCCGCAAATTTAAATTTCACGAACAGTAACCTACATGTCAAATTTGGATGCTCTACGTCTAAGACTGTAGGAGATACAGTTTTACCCTTTTTGCCACGCCCCAAATGGGTGTAGCTATGTATAACATTTATTTTTTGGTACAGGTAGGATACTAGTATATATATTCCAAGTCCCAACTCTTTGACGGCAATATTGCCGAAATTATCACGGTTTTTGTAAAAAATATATTAATGCCCGATTTGCTACGCCCCCAGAAGACGTGGATACACAACTTTTGACTTATCTTAAGAGGAGGTCAACAGTATCCCACATGCAAAATTTGGACGCTCTAGCTCCAAAACTGTAGGAGATACAGTTTTATCCGATTTGCCACGCCCTCAATGGGCGTAAATCTCTATAATATATATTTTTGATTCCGGGTGATCTACTTGCACATGTATTCCAAATTTCAAGTCTCTAGCTCTTACAACGCTCAAAATATTATAAGATTTATACAAATCGCTATATATATATTCCTGATTTGGCACGCCCCCAGGGGGCGTGGGTATATAACTTTTTGATCTACTTAAGGGAATATCAACAGTAACCTACATGCCAAATTTGGATACTCTAGCTTCAAAACTGTAGGAGATATAGTTTTATCCGATTTGCCACGCCCACAATGGGCGTAGATATAAAAACTATATCTTAAAACGTCCGCGTGGTCTACACGAATATATATTCTAAATCCCATTTCTTAGACTGCAATATTGACTAAAATAACAGCGTTTTAGTCTTAATAGATATAGCATTTCCCGATTTGCCACGCCCCCTGTGGGCGTATCGGAAAAATACTCAAACTTGATCTGACGCGGATACACACGAGTATATATTCCAAATTACAAGTCTCTAGCTTCTATAGTGTCCAAATGCTGCGCGTTCATACAGACAGACGGACAGACGGACAGACAGACGGACAGACGGACAGACAGCAAGACGAACATTGCACAAATCCAATAGACTCTTTTTCCCGTTGGGAACAGAGTCTAAAAAGGATGAACACGCTCAAACCACTTCGAAGGCCGATATTCTCCAAAAAAAGGTTATATCGACTGTTTGGTGGAATTTCAAGGAGATCGTTTATTTTGAGCTTTTGCCGGAAAACACAACGATTAATTCTGAAGTTTATTGCAATCAGCTGGACAAATTATGTAATGCACTCAAAGAAAAGAGACCAAAATTGGTCAATACAAAAGGTGTAGTGATCCACCAGGATAATGCGAGACCTCATACAAGTTTGGTATTTCAAACACATGATCGCCAATATGAAATACATTTTTTTTTCATCAATGTTCGGTATCGAGTTGTACGTATGATAGCCAATATGAAATAAATTTTTTTTCATCATGTTCGGTATCGAGTTGTACGTATGAAAATCAACTAAAGAATTCTTTCCAAATGTTCGGAAACACAAGGGAACCACTGCACTCCTTAAGAATATAACTGAAGATGTTGTCAGCGCCAGGGGAGAAGGAAGATTTTAGAGTGCCAATGACAGATTAAAGGGAATCAAGGATGATGAGCAATAAAGGCTAGACTTTAATAAATTTTTTTTTACATTTAACGAATAAAGCATACTAGATAAACGTTTAAATTACTCTTCAATTGACTTTCGAAATGTCAACAACAATAACTTTAACCGGCAACTCTTCTGTCTTAAAGGAAGGGAAATCCCTGTCATAGAATTATTTAATGAATGTGAGTGTTTTTTGGTTGATTTTCATTTGTACAACTCGATACCGGACATTGTTGAAAAATATAATTTATTTCATAAAATGACAAATACCTTATAACCTAATTTATTAACCCGTCAACACTCGAGAGATCCACACAGTAAGTGTAGAAAAAATTGAACAGGACAATGATTCGAAAAATTTGCCTGGTGAGATTTATAACAAGAAAGCTTGGATTTCAATAATAGCAGTCAATCCATTAAAGGAGCTGCAGCTCAGCTAGAAGTGCACTTACAGCTACAGCTTCAAATAAAGTGCCTTTAAAATCTTTAGGCCTTAGGCTTCGGAGATGAACAATATGGACAGCAATCTTTTGAAAGTTCGCGAGAGGCCTTGCGTTGATGATATCATAATTAGCAAACAATATCCCCCTTATGCACCTTGTTTGTGGCGGGGTGGCACAGGTTATTAAATATATTATTTTTATATATTATATTTCATATATTATTTTATTATATATTATTATACATTATATTTCTATAATATTTGTCAATTTACAGGATAATAAATTATGGAGAGCAATATCTTAAATGTTCGCTAGAGGCCTCACGACGATAATAGCATAATCAACAAACAATATCTGACTTATGCACATTATCATCAATCCTTCAATTCAAATGATGAAGTCCGAATTACCATACAAAACCAATATCTTAATTGCATGTCATATTTATTTGCTGAAATACGATATTAGCTCTATTGAATTAAAATTGATCGCACACGATTCATTGGTGTGACTACAACATTGAAAAACTATGTCTCATTAAATAAACATGAGAGTAACTTTCTTCAAAATGCTGGGTGGTTTAATCAGAAGACCTACCAACTCGCCATTCTACTTAAATTGCTATTGAACTTCGCTGAACACTTCAACAAGGTGATACTTGTTTGTAAACATAAGTTAGTTCTTATTTTTTTTTTTTTCCAGTGTTTTTGAAATGAGTATTTTAAAGATATCATGGAACATTCCTCATAACTTTATGCGATGAGATGAAGTTTATAATATATAACATTATGGGATCAAACGAAGCTTAAAATATTTAACATTATTAACAGTGGCAGCCCACTGCCGGGAATACATGAATCCATCGCTCATTAATGGGTCACAACATACTTGGATTGTGCAAAATGATAAAATGAATGCAAAAAAAAAATTTTATGGAAAGAAAAATGTCCTTAGCGCACTTCCTCATTGCAAAAAGTGCATGTACTGCAATGAATGTTTGCACACGTGCAGAGGGCAGGCATGCGAAAGGCGCTGAAGTTTGCTTTTGCCGATTTACAAAAAGTTTTCATTAATAACTTCTGTGTTACTTAATGGATTTTTATGAAACTTTCCGGATTTTTCTTTATAATACACTATATGCAAAATTTTGTAACTCTACCTAAAAAGATGTAAAAGATTTACTCAAAAAACGGAATGTCGATAACGATTTTATTCAATATCATGAAAATGGGAATGTTATCGAATATCTGAAACAAACTCGATATGCGCCCTGTGTACTAGGACCTTCGTTTAAAATTTGAAATCTTTAGCTCAAATAGGTTCTGACGGAAAAGGCAAAATCGACTCGTCTCACGCCTACTTCTGCCTGTTACATACGTTTTTTTAAGGAAAACTATTTTACCCTGATTTCCCTTTTTCAATGGGTTTAGGGTATATTAAATTATGTTCGATGCGTTCTCCGTGATCGCTGGCAAAATTTCTAAATCCGAAAATTACATATAATTTATCGACGACTAAATCATATTCACTATTGGTTTATGATGTTAAACCTAGCCATTAAAACTTCCCTTCTTTCCTGACTAATATCTCCAAAAGCTCAGATCTGCCGGCATCGAAGAGGTGTCATTACTCTCTCCAACAGAGTAGACAACAGTAGATTCTCGTCCCGTGATAATAATAATTTTGTTGTCTGACTCTTTGGTTTCATGCGACTAACATATTTCTATGAGCGAATAGAGAATTAAAGCGATAGCGTCCGTTTCACCTCACTATCGCACCCCAGCCCGCTCAACACATCAACAACTCTCACTCTCTTTCCCCTCAACTCCCATTTCAAAACATACTCCGGTAAACTTTGTTATCTGACGATCTGAGTGAAGTCAGCTGAATTCAGAACTTATTTCTGAAATTTAAGAAAAACTTTGATCTTTTTAGAAGAGTTTAAGGACATTGTATCCTCTACTGATCTGACCAATCTCAGCCTGGCATTCTTTTATACACCGTAAATTCAACATTATTTCACCATAAGTAAAAACGCTCTAGTCGTGACTGCCCGACTAAGAGATCCGCTGAACCTTCGTTCAAGTTTACATTTTTACATATATACGGACAGATAATAATATTGTTACGAACCTTCGGCTATACCGAGTCGGTATAGCTGCGTGTTTCGCTATTTACGAGGCTCTCTGGTTTTCAGAGTGCAGGAATTCGAAAAGAATTTGCTCTGGCTTTCTGACTGCGACACGTCTCACTTGCACGCATAGCCTT
This sequence comes from Drosophila gaucha, assembly GCA_035045545.1. Classification (NCBI taxonomy): domain Eukaryota; kingdom Metazoa; phylum Arthropoda; class Insecta; order Diptera; family Drosophilidae; genus Drosophila; species Drosophila gaucha. Next base: position 6,742 of record JAWNOY010000031.1, on the reverse strand, counting down.
CGCTGTGAGTACTCCAGGTTATCGCCAGGATACACTTCTGTATACTCCGGCGATCCGAGCGGAATTCATATATGCTCTCCTACTGCTAGATTCCCTACGCAGTCCTGCGTATTCGCAAGAGATAGCTTACTCACTCCGAATAGCACTCACATTCTCCAAATGTGCTTCTTGGCGGCAGTTGTTGCTGAATATACTTCTGGCATGATGTCCTGCGGTGTCGTTCGATGTCCTTCGATATCATTTTGTATCGCCAAAGTGTCGAGCAGTGCAGTGACTCATTTCTGCGACCGGTGTTCTATTTTTGCATTCTCGTTAACAGTGAGCCGCTGTAAACAGCGATCCGCTGTTATTACGATCAGTTGATTGTTAAAACCTAGCTGTGTGCAAAGGTAAGTGTTCTTCCATATTTTCCTCTCCGCGTGTAAAATATTATAATCGTTTCCCTTTAAATTTTTAAGCTTCCGCCATAATCTCTCATAGAACTGACTCAGCCCTCTACTTCCCTGAGGTAAGTAGAATGGAGTATTTTGCGCTAATATACTTTAAGTCTCTTCTTTGTAGTTGCTGGTGCTGCTGAGTTGTCGCACCGGTCAGCTCATGCTGCGGAAGTTGCTGCTGCTGCTATTCATGCTGCTGCTGTTGATGCTGCTGCTGCTGATGCTGCTGCTGTTGATGCTGCTGCTGTTGATGCTACTCCTGTTGATGCTGGTTCTTCTGATGCTGCTGCTTCTGATGCTGCTGCTTCTGCTGCTGCTGCAGCTACTGCTGCTGCTGTCCCGGGTGCTTCTCTTCGATTTTATGATCTTCTCCTCGTCCGCCTGCAGCTCCAGCAGAAACGCTGGCCACCAGGCGAGGATCGGCAGTAGTTCGGGCCGCCGGCCCCTACTTCCTGGCTGTAGGGTGTTGCATACTCCATTTCTTTTTTCGTTCAAATATACCCTGTGGCCGTAGCGCGTCCGTATGTGTGGGTGTTGGCGTCTAGCGATTCCTTTACGTTGTCTCTTTCCAGCTGTCGCACTCTTCTTCAAGCCTCGAACTATTGCTGAATCCTCTGTTACTGTTAAAAGGTTAAAACCTTGCATTGTTGCATTGGGCAACAGTACAGGCTAAATGTTTGCACTAAATCTTTACTGGTGCCCTGTATTTTGTTGTTGCCACTTTCTGCCGCGGCTCGAAGTAGGTCATATGTGTATTGGTGTGGGCTCTTGCCCGTTTTGCAGTTGCCTTTCGCATTAGGTAACATGTGTATTGGTGAGTGCTTTTGTTGTTGTCTGCACTCACTCTACGCCTTCGATTTTGTTATTGCCTGTTTTGCATGTGGCCTGTTTTGCATGTTGGCTTTGCATACGCTTGTGCGTTTAGTTGTGCGTGCGCAATCTAATGCGAGCGGCGATGCTTTCGGCTGTTCGTTGCTCTCTTGTTTTGTTGATTTTTGCAATTGCGCGTGTAATGGTGCGAGTATTTTGCTCTCGCTTGCATTCTCATGCGACTTACGCTTTGTTGTTGAAAACGCTTGCGAGTGGCGCTATATTCAGCAGTTCGTTTTGCTTTGCTCGTGCGAACAGATGGTTGTCCCAACTCTGTTGAAACTTGCAGCCGTTTTATCATTGCGCTATTCCAATTTAAAATTTTTAAATCATTTTTTATACCCATAACCCATTGAAAATGTGAAATCAGGGTGTAATAGTTTTGCAAAAAGTATGTAACAGGCAGAAGGAGGCGTGGCAGACCCCACAAAGTATATTTATTCTTGATCAGGACGACAAGCTGAGTCGATTTGGCCTTATCCGTCTGTCTTTCTGTCCCGCTCGAACCTATAAGAGCTAGAGAAATTTAGCACGAAGGTCCAAGTATACAGCGCACATATCAAGTTTGTTTTATTTATTCGACAGCTTATCCTATTTCACTGATATCGATTTAAAACTTTATAAAGATTAAGTTTTTTAAGCATATATTTTACATCTTTTTAGCTACAGTCACCATTTTGGTTGCGTGTTCGGTCTTCTTTTTTAATAACTTGTTCGCCGGAATCTTGCTCACCTGTTGCTTTGCATGCCTTCAGATCTGCAACAAGAGCGTACTTTGCGTAGCCTGTCCGGTGCCCTCTGTTACGTCGTACAGTGTTTTTTGCAGCCTCGGCTCGCGTCCCTATGTCAAAAATGCCGCGCTATAACCATCTATAACAAGTCGATGCTGAGACACTGCTGTTGACTGCGAACTGTTTCCAGCAAATTTCTCAATCATTGTGTTGACTGTTCAGTTTGCACGCTCAGTCGGGTTTTCTTGCGGCGTATATGGTGCCGTCAGCTGATACTTCACCACAAGCTCCTCAAAAACGCTCAACTGGTAAGCTGAGTACCACAGTCAGTGATGAGTACCTTCGTTGCTCCAAATCTGGCCAAGACCAGAAATACTTTCTGCATCGTCGCTGTGTTACCACTTCGCAGTGGCACCATCTCCGTCTGTCAATGAAGACCAATGGCATGGTGCTCCCATGCTTGGACCTCGGCAAAATCGGCGCAGACGGTTCTTTAGGGATTTGTATCAACATCTGAACTACCTCGCCTTTTGGTGCGAGCCTCGTGCCGGCCTGATGTGGAATATGCCGATATATTCTTTCAGTTTCTTTCAAGTAGTCTGGATATTTCTGGCATGTTTCTTCTTCTAGTGGCGCTATAGTGTGTCTGCCACGACATTCAAATTCCCCATCCTATATTTGACTTTTAAGTCAAATTGTTGCAGTTCCAGTGACCATATAGCAATACTTCCTGATGGGCCTTCAATGGAGTTGAGCCATTTTAAAGCTGTGTCACTATAAAATGGTATCCATCCAGAATGGCCTCAGCTTCCGGATCCCAAAATTGTCGCCAAAGTAATTCCGGTGGCAAAGTAATTCCGCACTATTGAGTGTCCTGCTGGTATACGATATGACGCACTTTCCATCTTCTGATGTTTGCGTCAATATTGCTCCAATCGCATAGTTATTAAATTCGTTTGAAAACAAAATGTCTTGAAAAAATCTCGACACGACAGCGCTAAAATCAGCTAGAGCACAAAAATGCGTTAAGGAATGCAGAAATGCGTCACTGCACTGCAGGCAAGCGGACGCTTGCTCGACACGTTCGCTCGAAAGTTTAAGCACGAAGGCATCAAGTTTTTCCGAAGAAAAAGGGTAGTGAGAGGAGCCATATGAGAGCCAATTTAGATATATAACTACAAATAGGTAGATATATATGGGCACAGCTCCTCACAATAAACTCCATAACTGTTGAAGCAACCCACGCAACGACAAACGCGACACACACCCACAGAACTGACTCCCTGTCGCACTCGGCTATTCAGCAATGGGCTCGTGTCGCACACCGTTAGCCGAAGGGCCGTTCGCCGCAGTGCCCACGCCAGACATACAGTGGGGCATAAGCGGGCCCCGTACCAGCACGAAGAAGCGCTTGCTGCTGGCAAATAAAGGATATAGTGAAATTTCGAGTGAAAGTGAACAGACGTCAAAGTGCATCGAGGGATACAAATCGAGGGACATCAAAGAAACGCGGGACCTTACGCAGAAGAATATTCAGCAACAACTGCCATCAAGACAGGACACTGGTGGGCAGCTTTAGCAGATAGGAAGATTTGGCTAATCTTGGAGTGTTTGAGTGCTTTTGCGGCGGCGCCAAGCGTACTCGGAGTGAGTACGCTGTCTCTTGCGAATACGTACAAGTGCTCGAGGGGAATCCAGCAGTAGGAGAGCGCTCGGACCGCCGGAGTATACAGAAGCGTTATTATTATCGCAGGTACTTACAATTATAAATATTGTTATATTTGTGGAATTGTGCACGGCTTAAACTCAGGATAACCGGAGGTTCGTTATAACTAACGTCCAACGTGGAGCCCAGCGATATTATTATTAAACCAGTGAGCGTGGGCATATAACCTGAAAGAATAAGTGCTGCGATATGGCTGCGAGTTTGCGTGAGCCTGTCTGGCACACTCGATGTGATGCGGCGATAGTTTGGCGAATGGGTGATGAGTAATGAGGGGCGAATCCCATACTCACTCAGGATCACCCAGTAGATAGGGAATGTATGTTCTGGATCTTTATGGGCATGATTTATGGGTTTTTCTTGGAAGTGGTTATTAATGGGTTTTTTATGGGTTTTTTTATTTACACTTCTTAAAGTGAGGATAGAGAGGGGGGTATGTTTATAGTGGGGGTGTTGGGGTGTCATATTTATAAACAATATTGGAGTACATTTTTTAGAGTGATGGTAGAGAGGGGAGTATTAATTGTTTTTTGAGTGGTGCATAAAATTCTGGGATGTGTGAATGATCCCTGTCGGCTCGCTAAGCCTAAACAAATTTGGGTTGATCGTTGTATATATATTTGGTACATACATATATGTATGTATACTTGTGGTTTGTGTTGGATTCGGGTTGCGTTATTTTTTGGGCATGCAAGATCAATGCATACATACAAACATACATATATGCATATATACATATATATTAAATATTTGGGTTGGTTGTCAAGTGGTATGCAAGATCAATGCATACAAACATACATACATGCAGATATACATATATATTAAATTTTAATGTCAATGTCGTAGGACCTGTATACATACATACATACATACACACATTTTTTATGTGTAAAGTGTGGATAGAAAGGAGGGGCTTGCTTAGAGGGGTGTTTTTGGGGATTTTGTATTTCATATGCATACAAACATTCATACATGCATATATACATATATATTAAATTTCAATGTCAATGTCGTAGGAGCTGTATACATACATACATAGACACATTTTTTATGTGTAAAGTGTGGATAGAAAGGAGGGGATTGCTTAGAGGGGTGTTTTTGGGGATTTTGTATTTTATATGCATACATACGTAAATACATATATACACACATAGATATTATACAATGCGTGAGTAACCGAATTCTTTATTACAATGCGTGAGTAACCGAATTCTTTATTGGTTTCGAGTTGTGCAGTGCGGCTTAAGTACGGTCAAGTGGCATGCGCAAGTGTTTAATCTTTGTGTTCGCCAGATGATGTCAATGTCAATGTCAGTGTCGTGGCAACTGGGTCAAGTGGAATATGTTTTGAAGATTAAAAGAGCGAGAGTTGCTTATGTTTAAGCCTTAAGGTGAGAGCGACTTGATACCGCCTATTTATTTTCTTTTTTTTCGTTATATGTTAGACGCTGTATGTTGTGGAAGCGGAGAGAAAAAGAAAACAATTTTTGTGGTTTTCTGTTTAATATAGACATATGTATTTATTTTGTAAGCATTCGTAATTTAAGTGACATGTACTTGTAAATAATTTGATCGACTTTCTCAATTTGGTTGAGTGTAAAGTGGCATGCACATGTGTTTGGTGTCTCCGCAATATCTTTGTAGAGGCACTCACAATAACTTAAATGCATTTCATATTGCTGTGCAAAAATGTCGTTGAATTTACGGTGTATAAAATAATCTCGGGCTGAGATTAAGACTTCGAGATCAGTAGAGGAGACAATGTCTTTGAACTCTCCTAAAAAATCCTCTATTTGTTCTATGATATTAGATATCATTTTTATTTATTTTTTTTTTTTGTGGGTTTTTGTTGTAGAGCTCAATGTCTTAATGCTTCAGGGTAGAACTGCTGACTGAATATGAAATAAATAAATACTCCATTGCCATATCGCTTATACATCAAACGACTGTATTGTCCTCTAAACGGACTTGAAGTCAGCAGTAGCACCACGAAGGAAGAGAACAACATCATCATCATCATCATCAAGAACCGAGAATCGAGCAACAACATCTGCTGTGATGGAGAGAGCAATGACGGCTCTTCGATGTCGGCAGATCAGTGGGCGGGAGATCGTCGTCAGGAAAGAAGGGAAGTGTTAATGGCCAGGTTTAACACTATGAGACAAAAGCCCGTAATAAGTGAGCATGAGCTAGTCTTCGAAAAGCTGTATAGAATTCTCGGCTTTCGAAGATTTACTTGTGATCACGGAGTATGCATCGAATTTGAGCTGGAAGATAATTTATTTTATCTTCCTGCTTATTTCCATGCTTTACCCAATGAGGATTTAAAGGAAATTATTGATCTTGATTTGCAATTATGCAAAAAGAAAATGTTGATGGATCATTTAGATTAACTTTGGCATATGAGCCATATGCATATTCGTTTAATTCAGACCATCAATAACTAGGGAATATATATTCAGAGGCAAATTGGGGGATTTTGTCTACATCAATTGTCTACGAACGTAATAATAGTAATAATACTGATGTTAATTAAAACAATGTATTTCATTTTTAAAAGAAAAAATTTGTAATAAACATAAATTTATTTTTTTCAATCATGACTTATACCGATGAATTATTTTTTAAAAACATTTGATATTGTAGGTTTTTTTATTTTTTTATTTTTTGATATAGCTACTGAGCTCTCAGCACAGTACCGTCAAGCGGATTGTACTCTATTAAGCGGTCGTGGATAAGTATGCAATAGTGCACGGCTTAAACTCAGGATAACCGGAGGTTCGTTATAACTAACGTCCAACGTGGAGCCCAGCGATATTATTATTAAACCAGTGAGCGTGGGCATATAACCTGAAAGAATAAGTGCTGCGATATGGCTGCGAGTTTGCGTGAGCCTGTCTGGCACACTCGATGTGATGCGGCGATAGTTTGGCGAATGGGTGATGAGTAATGAGGGGCGAATCCCATACTCACTCAGGATC
>JAWNOY010000309.1:0-22357 GCA_035045545.1 Drosophila gaucha | reverse complement strand
ATGTGTTGTTGATCTGTACATATGTCTGTATATGTTTGTACTCATATACTCATGTACAGAGTTGTTATAAATGCACGTATGTGCATATATGTTTTATATATTGGATCTTGGTGGTTTGGCTGGTGGCGTGACTGATAAGGTAACTCGCGCGTGCTTGTGTATGTATATGTGTGCGTGTGTGTGTGCGCGCAGAGGGTAATATGTACCGGTAAAAGATGTAAGCTAGATTGTTTAAAACACCGCCTCGGACTTGGTTCAGGGGATCTCGTAGTCGGGCAGACCCGACTAAAGCTTTCTTACTTGTTTACTTTTTAGACTCTGTTCCCAAAGGGAAAAAGAGTATTGGATTTGTGCAATATCCGTCTTGCTGTCTGTCCGTCTGTCTGTATGAACGGGCAGAATTTGGACACTATAGAAGCTAGAGACTTGTAATTTGGAATATATGTATCCGCGTCAGATCAAGTTTGAGTATTTTTCTGATACGCCCACAGGGGGCGTGGCAAATCGGGAAATGCTATATCTATTAAGACTAAAACGCTGTTATGTTAGTCAATATTGCAGTCTAAGAAATGGGATTTAGAATATATATTCGTGTACACCACGCGGACGTTTTAAGATATAGATTATATATCTACGCCCATTGTGGGCGTAGCAAATCGGATAAAACTATATCTTCTACAGCTTTGAAGCTAGAGCATCCAAATTTGGCATGTGGGTTACTGTTGACTTTCCCTTAAGTTAGATCAAACAGTTATATACCCACGCCCCCTGGGGGCGTACCAAATCGGGAATATATATATAGCGATTTGTATAAATCTTATAATATTTTGAGCGTATTAAGAGCTAGAGACTTGAAATTTGGAATACATGTGCAAGTAGATCACTCGGAATTCAAAAATATATATTATAGATATTTACGCCCATTAAGGGCGTGGCAAATCGGATAAAACTGTATCTCCTACAGTTTTGGAGCTAGAGCGTCCAAATGTTGCATGTGGGATACTGTTGACCTCCTCTTAAGATAAGTCAAAAGTTATGTATCCACGTCTTCTGGGGGCGTGGCAAATCGGGAATTACTATATCTTTTACTAAAACCGTGATAATTTCGGCAATATTGCCGTCAAAGAGTTGGGACTTAGAATATGTATACTAGTATCCTACCTCTACCCAAAAATATATGTTATATATAGCTACGCCCATTTGGGGCGTGGCAAATAGGGTAAAACTGTATCTCCTACAGTCTTAGACGTAGGGCATCCAAATTTGACATGTGGGTTACTTTTAATAAAATTTAAATTTACGAAAAAAACTAGAGGGATGGGCTAACTTCGGCCATGCCGAAGTTTGGTAATACCCTTGCAATTGTAATTGATTTGGCACGCCCCCAACAATTGGATATATATAATTTTTCGGCAATCTATTGGGAAGGGAACAGTAACCTATATATCAAATTTTGAAGCTCTACCTATAAGACTTTGGAAGATATAGTTTTCTCCGATTTGCCACGCCCCTAATGGGCGTAGATATATATTCTTTATATTTTTTTCTAGGGGTGGTTGATACAAATATAAGTTTTAAATTTCAAGTCTCTGGCTTTAACAGCATCCAAAATATTGGAATATTTATGTTAAGCACTAAATAGACTTTCCCGATTTGCCACGCCCCCAAGTAGGCGTGGACATATAACTTGATAAATCTGAAGAGGACTTTAAAAGTATATCACTTTCCAAATTTGGATACTCTAGCTTCAAAACTGTATAAGATATAGTTTTATCCGATTTGCCACGCCCCCAAAAGGCGTAGATATATAATCTATATATTTTTGTATTTGGGTGCAACTCAGGAGTATATATTCCAAATTTCAAGTCTCTGACTTTAATAGCATCGAAGTTATCCGACTAAAACATTTCTTAATACCGATCTGTACTATGGGAGCTATAGGATATAGTCATCCGATCCTGATGATTCCGAGATATACAATGCCTGCAGCACACTCCAGCCTATGTGCAAAATTTCAGTTCTGTAGCTCTTATAGTCTCGGAGGAGATTGCGTTGATCCAGACAGACGGACAGACGCCTATATCAACATGGCTATATCAACTCAGCTCGTCTTGCTGATCAAGAATATATATACTTTATATGGTCGGAGATGCTTTCTTCTCTGCGTTGCAAACTCTTGACCAAAATTAATATACCCTTTTTGCATGGGTATAAAAAAAAAATAATAATAATCATAATGTAAGCCTCCGTAAAACAAATTCTAGTTGACCTAACTGGGGATTGAAGCAGGGTCTTCGCTACCACAACGCAAGTCTGTTTAACCAAATCAAAACACTTCCAAACTCAGTTATGCGCACAGTCGTAAAAGAGACGCCGTGGTGTAGTGGGTAGAGTCGCTGGCATGCGAAGCGCGTGACCCAGGTTCGATTCCCATCGCTGCCGCGTGATATTATCATTTTATAATATTTTTATACCCCTGAACCCATTGAAAATGGGAAATCAGGGTATAATGGTTTTGCAAAAAGTATGTAACAGGCAGAAGGAGGCGTGGCAGACCCCACAAAGTATATATATTCTTGATCAGGGTGACGAGCTGAGTCGATTTAGCCCTGTCCGTCTGTCTGTCCGTCCGTCCGTCCGTCTGTCCGTCTGTCCGTCTGTCCGTCTGTCCGTCTGTCCGTATGTATGAACGCGTCGATCTCAGAACCTATAAGAGCTAGAGACTTCAAATTTTGCATGATGGTCTGTGTATACAGCGAAAATATCGAGTTTGTTTTAGATATTCGATAAATTCCGTTTCAACGTTATCGATTTAAAACGTTATCAAGATTCAGTTTTTTTACCATATCTTTTACATATTTTTAGCTACAGCTACCAAATTTTGTTTTTAGTTTTCTGTAATTAAAATACATTTTCTATTTTTTCATATTTTGGATACCGGCTCCACATTTCAAAAAAAAAAATTTATTAAAAAAAAAAAATTATCAAAGCAACAATTTAATTTTTTCAAATTTTTTAGTGAAAACCGTATTTTCAATAAATTAATAGCATTCAATGCAGAAAATTGCATTCAAATCCGTTAAGTAATACAGAAGTTATTAAAGGAAACATTGTATAAGCACGCGGCAGCAGCTGTACGTGTGCACACATACATTCAAATCAACTTCGCAGAAATCGGCGAGCGTGCTTCTGTGTGCATGGCATGTATATGTGTGCATGTGTATACAAATGTGTGCATGTGTATATGTGTGCCTGTTTGTATGTGTGCATGTGTATATGCGCGCAGAGGTAATATGTATAGATAAAAGATGTAAGCTAGGTTGTTTAAAACATCAGCTCGGACTTGGTTCAGGGGATCTCGTAGTCGGGCTGAGACCCGACTAGAGCTTTCTTACTTGTTTTTATTTATTTTTTTTATAACTTCTATGTTACTTAATCGATTTTGATAAAATTTTCAGCATAAATCCTTATATTTTATTCAAAATACGGTTTTACCTAAAAACTAAAAAAAAAATGTAAATGAAGCTTTATTTGCAACTGAACTTATATTAAATTGATTTTGTGAAATGTGGAGCCAGTATCCAAAATATAGAAAAACCAAAATAGTATTTTATTTTAAAAAAGCTATATGTAAAATTTTATGACTGTAGCTAAATTGATGTAAAAGACATGCTCAAAAAAGGAATCTCAATAATCTCGCATTCAAACATACGTAAAGACGGACGGACGGTCTACATATTTATTGAGCCTACACACCTTTAACAGGAACAGAGTCTGACGCAGTCGGTGGCGCCCGACTGCAACGTTCTTACTTATTTATATAATGTTTTTGTTTTCAACATTATTAAATAAATAAATAAATAAATAAATAAATAAATAAATACATCAATACATCAATACATCAATACATAAATACATCAATAAATCAATACATCAATACATCAATACATCAATACATCAATACATCAATACATCAATACATCAATACATCAATACATCAATACATCAATACATCAATACATCAATACATCAATACATCAATACATCAATACATCAATACATCAATACATCAATACATCAATACATCAATACATCAATACATCAATACATCAATACATCAATACATCAATACATCAATACATCAATACATCAATACATCAATACATCAATACATCAATACATCAATACATCAATACATCAATACATCAATACATCAATACATCAATACATCAATACATCAATACATCAATACATCAATACATCAATACATCAATACATCAATACATCAATACATCAATACATCAATACATCAATACATCAATACATCAATACATCAATACATCAATACATCAATACATCAATACATCAATACATCAATACATCAATACATCAATACATCAATACATCAATACATCAATACATCAATACATCAATACATCAATACATCAATACATCAATACATCAATACATCAATACATCAATACATCAATACATCAATACATCAATACATCAATACATCAATACATCAATACATCAATACATCAATACATCAATACATCAATACATCAATACATCAATACATCAATACATCAATACATCAATACATCAATACATCAATACATCAATACATCAATACATCAATACATCAATACATCAATACATCAATACATCAATACATCAATACATCAATACATCAATACATCAATACATCAATACATCAATACATCAATACATCAATACATCAATACATCAATACATCAATACATCAATACATCAATACATCAATACATCAATACATCAATACATCAATACATCAATACATCAATACATCAATACATCAATACATCAATACATCAATACATCAATACATCAATACATCAATACATCAATACATCAATACATCAATACATCAATACATCAATACATCAATACATCAATACATCAATACATCAATACATCAATACATCAATACATCAATACATCAATACATCAATACATCAATACATCAATACATCAATACATCAATACATCAATACATCAATACATCAATACATCAATACATCAATACATCAATACATCAATACATCAATACATCAATACATCAATACATCAATACATCAATACATCAATACATCAATACATCAATACATCAATACATCAATACATCAATACATCAATACATCAATACATCAATACATCAATACATCAATACATCAATACATCAATACATCAATACATCAATACATCAATACATCAATACATCAATACATCAATACATCAATACATCAATACATCAATACATCAATACATCAATACATCAATACATCAATACATCAATACATCAATACATCAATACATCAATACATCAATACATCAATACATCAATACATCAATACATCAATACATCAATACATCAATACATCAATACATCAATACATCAATACATCAATACATCAATACATCAATACATCAATACATCAATACATCAATACATCAATACATCAATACATCAATACATCAATACATCAATACATCAATACATCAATACATCAATACATCAATACATCAATACATCAATACATCAATACATCAATACATCAATACATCAATACATCAATACATCAATACATCAATACATCAATACATCAATACATCAATACATCAATACATCAATACATCAATACATCAATACATCAATACATCAATACATCAATACATCAATACATCAATACATCAATACATCAATACATCAATACATCAATACATCAATACATCAATACATCAAAATGCAGTGCATCTTCGTAACCTCCTCATTGAGCATTACCGTTCTATCTTACTACCTTGTTTGTGATAAGATTAAACTTGCATTCGACGTCGTCATAATAGTTGTTGACGCAAGAGTTTACGCGGTGTCCTTGCTGCACTCATAATTAAAGTTTATTAAAAAATGATCGGAATGACTAATTCTTGAAAATCCACTTACAGAGCGCGCCCGATGACAAGGTGCAGAATCGTCCTGGAATATGGGCTCTTTTTCTCTTTCAGTAATCGACTCAATGCTAGGCACAAGTCCACTGAGAATGATTTCTTTGTACTTCTCTGCATTCACCATCCCTTGAAGCATAATAAGTGATTCTGTTTTGTATTTGGAAATGCATCCCCATATCATAACATAAGGCGAATGCTTAACAGTGGCAACACAGCAGTTTTCCGAATATCGCTCTCCGTTTCTGCGCCGAACTTTCAAGCAGCCATCGGGTCCAATAAGATTAAATTTGACTCATCAGAAAATATCATCCGTGACCATTCAAATTGACCCCAATTTTTCTTATTTTTCGCCCAGTTTAAGCGAGCTGCCTTCATTTTCTGGTTGAGAAGAGGTTTTTTGTCTGGTGTCCTTGCTATCAAACCCATCTCCTTGAGCCGACGTTGAATAGTCCGAGCCGAAATTTCTTTCGTAAATCGTTGCTGCACTTCAGATGCAATTTCGACGGCATTTTTGAAGCGATTCTGGAGGCTCGTTCTCATAATAACGCGATTCTCCCGTTCATTTGTGCAATTTTTTCTGCCTGATCCTTTCGTCCTCCCCAATTCCTCCGTCTCACGATATTTTTTCAAAAAGCGTCGAACTGAACTTTCATTAAAATTAGTTTTATTAGCTATTTCACGATTCGACACGTTTTGCTGAGCCAAAGCAATAATTTTGGCCTTTTCAGTGAGGGTCATCTGTTTTCCTTTAACCATAATGTTTAATGTTCACCAAATTGAATCTCCGCAAAATGAAATTTTAGCAACCGACAAGTCGAAAATTTAGCAAAAAGTGAAGAAAACAATCGAGGGGATTCCCCAAAATAAAAGTTAGGCGACTAGAATACAATTTGGGGAAACCCCGAGCTAGAGAAGGCAAAAGTTGCAATAACCTTAAAGTGCGGCTTTTTTTTGTCGCTGGGTGTATATACACTTCTTGGGGCGTGGCAAATCAGTGAAAACTATATCTTTATCCTTTACAATTGCAGGGTGTTACCAAACTTCGGCATGGTTGAAGTTAACCCGTCCCACAAGTTTTTTATATTTTGGATACCTGCGCCACATTTTACAAAATCAATTTTTCCAAACAAAAAATTATCAAAGCCACAATTTTTTTTTAATGTTTTAATTAAAATTGTATTTTTAGTAAAATGAAAGAATTCAATGCTGAAAATTTAATTAAAATCCGTTTAATAACATAGAAGTTATTAAACAAAAAATGTTGGCGGGGAGTCCCAGGATCAAATCCCGCTGATGTCTACATTTTTTGTTGAAAAACAATTTTTTTTTTATTATTGAATTCATATCTTTCTGTATGTACGTAAAAATGCATACTTTAACAAAGGTTCAGGGGATCTCGTAGTCGGACATTCCCGACCAAAGTGTTTTACTTGTATTAAATTAGTTATTAATGGCATTTAACACTCGAGTATATTGGTATTGTGCAATGTCCGTCTTGCTGTGTATCCGTCTGTCCGTCTGTTCGTCTGGCCGTCGCACAGTGAGAGATTTGGCTGATCTAGCTGCCGAAAACCCTAACTTTAAAGTTGTACAATTTTCTAATTTGTTTACATTTATCGTGTTTTTCTATAATTTTGGCATGCATATATGAACAGCTGTGAGCTATGAAATATAACATATGTTTCAGTAAGCGCTTATCAACACTTTCCCGCCTTTTTTCAGCTTGTTTTGGTTTTGCTATTAAAAGTTACAATTAAGTGTGATTGTTCCGCGGTTTGTTTTTTAATTAAGTTAAAAGTATGTATATTGTTAATAACTAATGTTGGTGACTCGTACGTGTACGTGAAACATATAAAACATGTGTATATGTATGTGTCAGAGCGTGCTGTATGCGCGTGTTGCTGCGTACTGTATGTGTAAGTGTATGGGTATTCTGTTTTGGGTATTTCACCAGAATCTTAATTTTATCATATTAGTAATGTTGCATCAGCCGCTAATTGTGCTGTGATTGAACATTTTCAATTTTTTAAGAAGTCAGTTATTGCGCGACAACAGCGTTGCAGCGCTTTCGTGGAGTGTGGTTCTGTGCGGTGCATTCTCGGAGAATCAATGACGCATTATTCTACAGATGCAAAATCAAAACCTATTGGAGCTTGTAAAAACTATGCAAGCATCAACACACGAACAGCAGCAAATACGTGGCGTCTCTTTGCCCACATTTTTTTCTGATAACGCATACGCCGATGCCTCGAAATAATATAAATGTAGCAGCCTATAGAAGGAACCAAGCTGACCATGGCGTTTAGCGAGGCTATGGATGGCAGTGCTTCACCAAATTTCATATCGCGGCATTAAGTGAAATTAATGTAAGGAATTATTTCTTTACCGTTATAAGAGCAACGAGACGCCGTCTGCAATGTTTTTAAATTTGCTGAACAGCCTCCCAACTAACGGCGAATGCCTCGCATTTACGCTAGTCGTTTGGTGACAACTCTAACTGCTAATTGGCAAAACAAAAACATAGAGGAAATAGCTGTTTCAGTTGTGCTCGCTCGTTTGCCAAATGTGGACAACCGTTTGCCACGAACTGCCACAGCGTAAAGTTGACCGTGATGATGATTCTGGACCTGACATCAAGAAGAGGAGAATGTCAGTAGTGTGTCATTTCTGTGGAAAACCAGGAAACAAAATTGCTGTGTGTAGGAACAAATGCGACAAAAAGCCGATGTGGCATTTCAGCGAGATAAGTCCGGCGAGCCTGAAAATTTTGCAAATAAATGTTCAAAAGGAGGATCAACAAGCAAAAATGGATTGTTTCAACAGAAGATTGAACCAGTGTAAATTCTTCTTATTAAACGGACAAATATTAAATATATGATATATATTTAATAACATGTGTATTATTTGCTGCACACCCCAACAACTAAGAGAGCTGTGCCACCCCGCCACAAACATGCTTGAAATTAAATAAGCATGTTAAGCACCAAGTAGATAATGGTAGGCAAATAGAATAGAAATAAAGTATAATATCAAAAGCTCATAAAAAAGGTAAACAACTATATGTCATCAGTAAGGTCACTTTCCCCTCGCCCTGCCAAATTGCAGCGTAATTGTGTAATTCTTCCATAAAAACTATGCTTAGCAACAACAAAATTAGTAAATCCAAAAAAAAATAATAAAGGTGTACCTAAACACCGACCCATGCCAACTCACAATAGCGATAGAAGGAAGAGCCAACCCAACACAGAGAAGACTGGAGGTGGACTTGAAAAATACATACACTACGGAAGAGGACCGACAACGCTGCTAAGAGCGTAGTAACGCATTAATGCGACTGTCAAAATTTGCCATTGCCATGTAACAGGCAGAAGGAGTTTTGGCAGAGCCCACAAAGTATATATGTTCTTAATCAGGACAACGAGCTGACTCGATTTAGCTTTCACCGTCTGTCTGTCCATCTGTCTGTCTGTCCGTCCGTCTTTCTGTCCGTCTGTCCGTATGTATGAACGCGTCGATCTCAGAACCTGTAAGAGCTAGAGACAAATTTTTAGTAAAATTAAAGATTTTAATGCTGAAAATGTATATCTGTTTAGTAACATAGAAGTAATTAAACAAAACATTTTGTCAATATGCAAAAGCCCGTGGAAGCGAGCGCCAATACGAGTGCAGTGCACACTGTGCACACAGTCTAATAAAGGTTCAGGGGATCTTGTAGTCGAGCAGTCCCGACTAAAACGTTTTCACTTGTTTTATATTTGTTTTAATGGATTTTTATACTCGAGTATATTGGTATTGTGCAATGTCCGTCTTGCTGTGTGTCCGTCTGGCCGTCTCACAGTGGGCAATTCGACGGACGTAGCTGCCGAAAACCCTAGTTTTAAAGTTGCACAATTTGCTAATTTGTTTACATTTATCGTATTTTTCTATAATTTTGGCATGCATATATGAACAGCTATGTTTCAGTAAGCGCTTATCAACACTTTCCCGCCTTTTTTCAGCTTGTTTTGGTTTTGCTATTAAAAGTTACAATTAAGTGTGATTGTTCCGCAGTTTGTTTTTTAATTAAGTTAAAAGTATGCGTATTGTTAAAAAATAATGTTGGTGACTCGTCCTTGTACGTGAAACATATAAAACGTGTGTATATGCATGTAAATTAACAAAGTGACATAATTAGTGAATTGCTGTCTTTCGTGGAATAGAATTAACTAGATTTGAGTTTTTTTTGAAAGTGTGAGTCATTCTGCATTTAAATGTTAAAAACGGAGTGGAAAAATTGATGTCGAAATAATGCATTTGGAGTAAATGGCTTTGGAGTAAATGGCAAACGTTAATGAAAACGGTGGACGTTCGAAAATGATTTTTCGGAGCTTTCCAACAGGTCCAAAGCTTTAAAAGTGCTATATGATGTGGGCCACACTAAATACACACAGAATTTATCAGAAAGAGCGGCAAGAAACCAAAACACCATACTGTTGTTAGGATAATACAAGTTCACCCGTTTAGTTTTGGAAAACTGTTCGCAAGCTCTGAAAACTCTTTAACTGCTATTTACAAATGGTGATGTGACAGAAGCAGCGGTTATTCCAGTTATAGGCGACTGTGAAAGAAACTAAGTCCACCAATATTTGTTTTCAATTTGTATTGTACCATTGCAAATGCTGTTCTACAGTTAAATGAAAAACAATCGATTTTCGTCAACTTTATACTGTTGACCAATTAAATGCATCTTCGAAAAAGAAACATGGGATTTAATTCGCATTGAGATTGAAAAATGAACAGCTAGATTTGTAGTAATTTACAAACAGATTAGTGCACTTTTCAAATCAGTCAACAATTTTGTATGACATGATTGATGGAAAAACATTCAGCGTCATTTCAGAATCCTCTACGCAAATATGCAGAATCTGTATGAAAAATATGCAGAATATGAACGATTTGAGTTTGGCGAAAAGTTATTAAATTGATGTTACCATGTTTGAGTATGGACTGTCAAGTCTCCACGCACGGATTCGTTTTTTTTAATGGATCATGCATATTACTTCGTTGTGTTTATGTTTTATGTATTGTTCACAATTGTTATTATCCTGCCTGAGGTACTCCTGTTATTCGCAAGAACTCGCCACATATGGGCACACTTGGCTGCGTGATTCGCTATTTATGAAGGCACTCCGTCCTTCCGAGTGCGATACGTCTCTCTTGCACGTAAAGGATTCGCTCTGGGTACACTAGGTTATCGCCAGGATTTGCTGATGTATACTCCGGCACTCCGCACGGATTTCATACAGGCTCTCCTACTTGCTGGAATCCCCGCGAGCACTCCTTGTCAATTTGCGTTTTGCACTTTCACGTCTTTCCACTTTCACTGGTACTTTGATAATACCTCGCCGTCAGCTGCATTTCCCATTTATAGTGCCAGCGGCAGGCCCTGCTTTGTGCTGAAACGGGGCCTGCTCATGGTGCTCGTGTCCACTTAACGGTGCCATCGCGTGATTGTCTAGAACATTCCATTCGGCGAAGCCCCGTTATCGTGGCGCCTTCGTATGTCTGGCGTATGCGCGACTTCACCAGCTATTGCTGCCCAGCCGCGAACGGTACTTCGGCTAACGGTTCGTTGTTTGTCTGTGTGTGCGACACGAGCCCATTGCTGAATAGCCGAGTGCGACAGAGAGCTACTCCAATGTCTGTGTCGCGTTCTTCGTTGCGGGGCTTACACCAACCGTTATGGAGTTTGCTGTGAGGAGCTCGGGCCTTATATACATATGCCTAAATATATATATAATATATTCCCCGGCCCATTATATTGCACCTCATAATCCTTGGAATTACATGCCTTCGTCAGTTCATAGAGTTTTGATACATAGAGCAAACAACTTTTCTCTCCCAATCAGAATGATTACCGAGGAAGCGCTTGAAACCAGAAACAAAGATTTTAGAAATATATGCGAACACAACACAAGAAAATGCTGATCTTACATATTGTCCGATGGTCAGATGGTCTGCCAATATCCTCGGCAAAAAATATTTCAATAGATAAAGATGTATCCAAGTTGACATCTATGGAAAATCATGACAGACGAATCTGAGAGAGAAGACTCTGATTAAAAAAAAATTTGTTGCCAAAATTCTATGTTTTTTTCCAGCTGGTAAAAAAAACCGATTAGTGCTATAATTTATACTTTAGGAGGTATTATTTTTAATTAAGCCACTTTGCGTCTGTCTGTATAAACGCATAGCATTTGGACACCTTTGAAGCGAGGTCAAATCGCAAAATGCTATATCTATTAAAACTAAAACGCTTTGATTTTGGTCACTTTTGCAGTCTAAGATCAGAAACTTAGAATGTATGTATATACTAGAGCTTCCGCATCGAATTTGTTGGAAGACATTGTATTTATATCTTCTTGTTTATTTACATGCAATACCCCATGAGGAATTTAAGACAATTGTTAATCTTGATTTGCAATTATGCAAAACGGAAAATGTTGATAGATCATTTAGCTTAACTTTGGCATATGAATCATATTCTTATTTTTTAATTCAGGTCATTAATCACTAAGAAAAATATATTTTGACGAAAATTGGGACTTTTTATAAACATAATAATAACACAGACAATAATTAAAATTAGGTATTTTATTTAAAAACATTTTTTTAATTACAATAAACTTATTTTGTTATTTATTGCATATACTGATGAAGTATTTCTATACATTTAATATTGTAGTTTTTGACAAAGCTACCAAGCTTGCAGCATTGAGGTGACAAGAGGACTGCAATAGGCTTCAGTGTTCGCCGGACTTGCTTAAGAAGTGGTTAAGGCTCTCTCATGCAGTAGCTTTCTTGAAATTTTGTGTACATGTCATACATAAATGCGAAGCGAGCATGTTCAAAACTTTAGTTAGAATGGGCGCTCTCAATTGGCTAGCAGCTTCACATTCGATTTGTGTTGTGATCCATTAACGATGGATTCATGTAGCAGTCCGAGTTTTCCACGTTATCTTGAAAATATTAATTTTAAGATCTTTTTGTTCGAAAGCATTCCTCTTATTTTTGTTCATAATGAGAATTAAGTCATGCTTATAACTGAGTAGCCCAATATCAGTTTAAGTGGTATGATGAAATTGTAAAACCCTTTGTCATTTAAATTTGATAGTTGCTAGTTCGTCTGATTAAACCTTGAAGCATATTACTCTCATGGTTATTTATGGGAACATGGTTTTCTTATCGTATTTTATCAAATAAATATACCTTACAATTATTTCCAAGTATTCCCGCAGATGTTAAAATATTAACATACTAATTGCCCTAAATATTATTAAAGATATCATAGGGTAATGTATATAGATCTTGTTTTTGAATATGTTCGAATTTCATCAGCGACTTTCGTCAGCGACTCCCAGCTGATCAGTCAGATCAGCTGATTTGACCCGAGGCTTAAAGCGAGCTTTCTGTCTCCATCTGAGAGTGAGCTTTGCGTTCTAACGCAAGCTCGCGTTCGGGTTCAGTACCTGGGTAATCGTAAGCTTTACTTCAAAATTGCAAAACTTTGCGCAACTCTCCGCACCATAAATTATTATCTTGTAAATTGACAAATATTCAATATAAATATACATGATAATATATAATAAAATAATATATGATATATAATATATAAATATAATATATTTAATAACCTGTGTATTATTTGCTGCACACCCGAACATCTACGAGAGCTTTGCCACCCCGCCACAAACAAGGCGCATAAGCGGGATATTGTTTGCTAATTATGATATCATCAGCGCAAGGCCTCTCGCGAACTTTCAAAAGATTGCTGTCTATTTTGTTCATCTCCGAAGCCTAAGGCCTAAAGATTTTAAAGACACTATTCGAAGCTGTAGCTGTAAGTGCTCTACTAGTTGATGTTGGCGATGACGATGATGATGATGATCTGCTCATTTCTAATCGATCTGTCTACTATTGAAATCCAAGCGTTATAAGTCTCACCACGCAAATTTACCGGATCACCGTCCTGTTCAATTATTTATACACTTAGTGTGTCTATCTCTCGATTGATTACGACTAAATAAATAAGGTTATGAGGTATTTAAGTCATTTTAGGTCATAAGTCATAAGGTATTGATTACATATGATCCTGTAATAATGTTGCATTCCAAACGGATGGCATTCACCTTTAAAATGCTCACTGGCAGAATGGAGCTGTTGGCCACCAATGGAACCTGACCAATCGAACGCTCTTTATTAAAGAACATCGGTGGATCAGTACTAAAAATATCCATTCGTTGTGTATTGTTATTGTTTTCAAAGACTAATTTTGAATTTGATTACAATTCGCTCTCGACAAAATTTCACCATGTACATAGTCACTAATATCACTGAGTTCACGTGAATCCACTGGTATTTTAATCACATGCTCGCCAATATGAAATAATTATTTTTTTCATCAACGTTTGGTATTGAGTTTTACAAATGAAAATCAATCAAAAAACACTCACATTCATTAAATAATTCTATGACAGGGAAATAATAAGCCTTTAAGAGAGAAGAGTTGCCGGTTAAAATTATTGTTGTTGTTATTTCCAATTGAAGAGTAATTTAAACATTTATCTATTACACTTATTGTATGCTTTATTCGTTAAATGTCAAAAAAATTGATTTAAGTCTGTCCTTTATTGCCCATTGGCTAGATCATCGTACTTGATTCTCTTTAATCTGCCATTGGCACTGTATAATCTTCCTTCTCCCCTGGGGCTGACAATATCGCCAGTTATATTCTTAAGGAGTGCAGTGGTTCCCTTGTGTTTTCGAAAATTTGGAAAGAATCTTATATCATTCTTCTCCACAAGAAAGGTGGCAGGTCTAAAATTTCCAATTATAGGGGTACAGCAAAATTGTCTTCTATACCAAAATTATTTGAAAAATTAATAAGCTTAACTTTTTTTTTAACATTTTTTAAATCTATGGAAAGGATAGACACTCAGTATGGATTTGTACAGAATCGGTCAACTGCAACCAAATTACTTAAATTCACCTAACAAACTGATGTAATTTATACCGAGGAGGTTTCCCTCCCCCTCTAGTTTCCTGGATATCGGCGTACTTAAGTAACACTTCTCAAAGAGTTTTGCTTAGATCATCCGAATCGAAACATGTATATATTTCATTGGGTGTACCGCAAGGTAGTAAGCTGGGTCCATTACTCTTTACTCTTTTTATTAATGATCTTCCACCTTTAAAATTTCACTCAGAAATTTAAGTATGCTGATGTTAAGATTTTCCTGTCTTATGCTTACTCGTCCCATCACCACCTACATCTGCCACAGGACCTTAATTCTATGCAATTGTGGTGTGGTGATACTCATTTACATTTAAATTGCTCTAAATGTATGATTATGACTTTTAGTCGTTCAAGTCAAGCGTATTCTTGAAATCAAAGATATTGGTGTACTCTTTAACTTAAAACTATGTTTTAACAATCATATTGGTACTATTGTAAATGAAGCCAAAGGTGTTTTTGGGTTCATAAAACGTTGCTCGAAAGAATTTAATGATCCTTTTATAACCAAACTTCTTTACATTTGGCACTTGTCACATTTCGCTTGTTCGATCAATCCTTGAGTACTGCTCTTGTATGTGGTCTCCTCAGCATAAGGTTAAACAGGATCTGCCCAAAAACAGTATTTAATTTTTAAACTTGAACTTCTATCATTAATCAACCGTATAACTTTACTTGGTGTTATCTTTCTACATAAGTTGATTGTTGGTGATAGTGACTCCTACTTTCTTTTAAGGCGCCTCAAGTTCGTGGTGCCTGGGAGTCCAGCCAGGTATTTCCGCCATTTTCATTTAACACAGCCCACAACAGATTATTTTTTGAATGATTTATTAATACATGTCCTTTGTCACAATTATAATCAATTTTATAGCGTCATCTCTCTGAACTCTCTTTTCCTGTTATAAAATTCTTGCTTTTAACTCATCTTTGGGAAATCACTTACAGTGCCCACCTATGATTAGGGGCATAGCCGGCCGGACTGGCAAAAGTCTCTTCATTGTTGTCAGTGATTTCCCAACTGAAATCACTATCTACTTATTATTTCTATATTCTAACACTACTAATTTAAATACGTACTGATTTTGCTTAAGTTTTCTAGTAACAAAACCTTTTATATAGTCGATGATATTATTAGAGTAATTGATGTAATTTAATGTAGGCTATTATGAGTTCATATATTACTTATATAAATTCATATGTCTTTCTTTTTTTTGTTACTTTCTGTTTCACACGTTTAATCAAAATATTATGAAATAAATAATAAAAATCATCCTAGCATATGGTTAGAAAGCCGTATGTATTTTCCCAACATAATCGACATATTTTCATGCAAGCATCATGTCAACACCCACTTGATCCGGCGCGCGTGCTTGTGTATGTATGTGTGCGTGTGTGTGTGCGCGCAGTGGGTAATATGTACAGATAAAAGATGTTAGCTAGATTGTTTAAAACACCGCCTCGTTCTTGGTTCAGGGGATCTCGTAGTCGGGCAGACCCGACTAGAGCGTTCTTACTTGTTATATATAAAAAAGCGGCTAAATTCGCATTCGTAAGAAGCTCCAATACAGAACATTCGTTTATCCCGAGTTTAAGCCGGGCTGAGATCAATCGGCTGTGTGTTCGTGGCAACAATATTTATTTTGTATATTTTGTACTTCGATTGGCTTATGGTTGTGTATTGTTTACAGTTGCTGATATCCTGCCTGAGGTGCTCCTGCTATACGCAAGGACTCGCCTTCTATGATCACACTTGGCAGCGTGATTCGCTATTTGCGAGGCACTCCGGCTTTCCGAGTGCGATACGTCTCTCTTGCATACAGGTGCTTCATACAGGCTCTGCTACTGCTGGATTTACTTCGAGCAGTCCTACTTATTCGCACTAGATAGCGTACTCTCTCTAAGTACGCACGACTACACCGCAAACAGCACTCACACACTCCAAGATTTGCCAAAGCTGCCTAACTGCTTAAGCTGCCCAAAAGTGTCCTGTCTTGGTGGCAGGTGTTGCTGGATGCTTTTCTATGTGAGGTCCTGTGGTGCCCTGTGATGTCCTTCGATGTTATTCGATGTCCTTTGATGTCCCAGTGTGTTTCTCGATGTCCCTAGATGATCACTTTTCAGTGGCACTTGCGTTGACTTGTACTTTCACGTCTGTTCACTTTCACTTGTAATTTCACTCTCCCTTGCCTCTGCCTTTCTCATTTTATATGCCAGCGGCAGGCCCTTCTTCGCGCCGGACCGGGTCCTGCTTATGGTGCTCGTGCCGGTATCTCGGCTAACGGTTCGTGGCTCGTACGTGTGTGCGACACGAGCCCATTGCTGAATAGCCGAGTGCGAAAGAGAGCCACTTCTGCGTATGTGTGTGTCTCGTTTGTCGTGTGAGGAGCTGAGCCCACATATAAATATCTACTTCTATGTAGTTATATATCCAACTGGGCTCTCATATGGCTCCTCACACTCCCCTCTTCCTTTGGGAAAATACGATACCTTCGCGTTTCAAATTTCGCGCCAACGTATTAAACAAACATCCACTTGCCCGCAGTGCAGTCCCGCATTTCGGCGTCCGCTGTTAACAGTAAGCAGTGTCATGATGCAGTTTTGCGTGCTGTGATGCATTTTTGCGCTCTCGTTAACGACGAGCCTCTGTTACCCATGATCCGCTGTTGGTGCGATCGGCTGACTGCAAACCACGCTGTGTGCAAAAGGTAAGAATGTTTCCAAATTTTTCCCCAAAATATGTAGGAATTATTTTACGTTTTCCTTCCAGCCTCCGCCATGTCCTCTCTAGGGGCCAACCACCTTTTGCTTCCCCGCACTAAATAGCATCAAGTATTTTGCGCCAACATACCTTTAATATATTTTTCTCTTTTTTTCTTCTCCCCTCATCGTACCAACCTGTATACTCGGCAGCCCGAGCTCGAGTATCGCACGCAGTACCGAAATCCATCTGCACACACGATCCTGGCATTTCGGCCCTGTGGGGTTTCCCACCACCAGAGGCCATTGTTCTGGCTCCTCCTCCGTCCAGTCTCTCGTTGGCCCGGCTTCCGGCTACGACGCCTGTCGTCGTAGTGTAGGCCGTCTCGGTCCCGTAGGCGTCGGATTGCTGCCGTTGTAGCGTCGGCCGAAATGACAATCGTATTGGCCTCCACTCCTCTTGGTCCCACTGCCATTGATGCTGCTGAGGCTGCTGCTGCTGAAGCTGCTGCTGCTGAGGCTGCTGCTGCTGAGGCTGCTGCTGAGGCTACTGCTGAGGCTGCTGCTGCTGCTGATGCTGCTGCTGATGCTGCTGCTGCTGCTTCTGCTGAGCCTGTAGCTACTAGGCTGCTGTTGCTCCTCCAGCGAGAACCCGAGCGGCCATGCCTCTACCGCCTCCCGCCAGCACACCTCCACGTTCACCTCGTGGCATATGAAGCCACCGTTCAGCCTCGACTTCCGTTTTAGTGCCACCGTTGCTGGTTCCGGCCCCGCCTCTGCTTCCGAGTCCGACGAGAAAACAATCACGTTACTGCGGTATGGGCTGGGAGGACGTGTCGGTTCTTAGACGATGGCGTCTAGCGGTTCCTCGACGCTTTCTCTATCTAGCCGTCCCACTCTTCTTGCAGCCTTGCCCTATCGCTGAATCAACCTTTTTCTATGCGCGCCGAATTGTCGGTTTGCTTTTACCCTTGCATTTTGTTGTTGCCAAATTCGGCTCCCGTTCGCCATAGCTCGTCGCCTCAGATGTTGTTAATGCCCGTTTTTTATGCTGCTCTTTTGCATACAAATCGAGCGAGTAGAGGGGCGTGCATTAGATCGCCGCCTCACGCTGCCCTTTTTGCATACAATCATGCGAGTAGAAGTGCATTTTGCATGGCTTCAGGTCGGCTATATGAGCAGTCCTCGCCCGCTTGTCGGCTCCTGCTGCGATTTTGAAAATCACCGGCGAAATGAAGCTGACTAGTAGTGCTTCACCTGATCCTGTGCAACTTTCTCACGACCTGGAACACCTCTGCCAACTTGGTCGCTCTCTCCGTTGGACTTTGCGTGGCCTGTCCGGTGCCCTCTGTCACTCCGTCATACAGTGTATGTCAAGAATGCAGCGCTATACCCAGTCGATACTGCTGTTGACTGCCAACGTTAACTCCGGCAGCGTCTCATCCTAGCATCCCTGGTTGTTTCAGTAAATTCTCTTGACTGTTCTGTTTGCACGCTCTGTCGGGTTCTCTTGCGCCGTGTATGGTGCCGTCAGCTGATGTTTTACCCCGAGCTCCTCCAAAAACGTTTTGAACGCCCGTCTGGTGAGCACCGTGCCTGTCGATGAGCACGAACAGCATAGTGATCCCATGCTTGGACCTCGGCACCGGTCCCAAGAAGTCGGCGCACACGGTGGCCAACGGCTCCTCGGGGATCTCTGTCAGCATCTTGCCCGCTGCCTGGAGTTGGCTCGTCGTATAGCGTTGAGACAGCTCGCATTGCTGCACATATGTACGCACATCCCTGTACAGCCCGGGCCAATAGTAGCCACCTGCCACCCGTCTATTGTCCTTCGGCTCCCCAGGTGTCCCACCACCACTGCGTCGTTGTTCTCTTTTAGTACTTGTACTCGCTTGCCTTTTGAGACGCACAGTTTCCAAGCAGCCACATCTTCGTGCCCGGCCTGAAGTGGGATATGCCGATAAATTTCTCCAGCTCCTTCGATACAGTCCGGGAATTTCTGGGGCTTCAATTCCAGCTCCCGCCGCAGCTTCTGGATCCATGAACACTGATCGCTCGCCTGCCCCTCAGTGTCCACTAGTACTCGACATGTCTCCTCGTGCAGCGGCTGACGCGATAATGCGTCTGCCACGACGTTCACGTTGTCTTTTCTATAGTTGACCTCAAAGTCAAACTGCTGCAGCTCCAGTGCCTATCTGTCAATCCTTTCTGACAGGCTCTCAATGGAGTTGAGCCATTTCAAAGCAATGCGATCCGATATCACGATGAAGTGGTATCCCTCTAGATATGCCCTCAGCTTGCGGATACCTCAGATTATCGCCGGACACTCCTTTTCGGTTGCAGAATAATTCTCTGATGTTTGCGTCAGTATCGCCCCAAGTCCATAATTGCTAGCATCCGTTTGCATCAAAATGTCTTTGAGAAGTCTGGGCATACCAGCAATTTGGCTTGTGATGAATCACAACAGCCACACACCCATCTCCACCAAACACTACCCCCCTACTCCCCTACAAACACCACCCAAACCATCGAACCCACCGCACACACAAGATGGCGCAGGAGTGCGACATTCGACTAGAGGCAGCGTGGAGGACTCGGCGCAGGCCTCGCCGCGAACGCAACGGCATGTGGCCATGAAATCTTAAGAAAATCAACCAATGTATGGCAATTGGGGAAATAAATAACAAAGAAACCAACATCAAAGTGCAGTGCTTTCTATTCTTATGTGTATGATACCCTTCCTTACCCTACGCCTCTTGTACGGTCGGGCGATGTCCACCGAGCAGAGGTAATTCCAAGCCCTCGGCTTCCGCATGGGACGGGCGCTGTCCTCCCGGCGGAATCCATAACCTCACATCACTGGCATCCCTCACCTCATGCGCGGGTGAGCAGTGTCCCCCGCGGTACGGATATTCCGTCATCTTTCTGTAAGGTCCTCCGAGCAGGAAGAGATTTCCCCTAACCCGCACCCTGCTTCAGTGTTTTCCCCTACCCCAATACCCCCTCCGGTGAGCGTACTCCACAACGACATAAGCCATCGTCCCAGCAAAATCTACAAATTATTTGTGGAAGGCCCTGGTAAAACTACATAACTAAAACTATACCCAGTAAAACTACATAACTAAAACTACACCCTGTAAAACTACACAACTAAAACTACACCCAGTAAAACTACATAACTAAAACTACACCCAGTAAAACAACATAACTAACAAGTAAGAAAGCTCTAGTCGGGTCTGCCCGACTACGGGATCCCCTGAACCAAGTCCGAGCTGATGTTTTAAACAACCTAGCTTACATCTTTTATCTATACATATTACCTCTGCGCGCATATACACATATACACATATACACATGCACACATATACACATGCAAGTTGAGTTGTTTTTTTCGTGGAGAACGGACGCGTACGCAGAGTTCTCTTCCGAATTTGACACAATTTACGCAAAATTTGACTTTGGTGTCTTTACTGCGAAGAGAAATCGAGATTAGTACACGTGCTACTAGTGGGCAAAGTGTGCCCATCGGTTAAAAGCGCAGAAACTCACTGCGGGCGAAATTAGATTTTTATTACTCCGTGGCCTAAGGGAGGGGGCGTCAGCGTCCTCTCTGAGTGATTTGCACTTTCCACTTTCTTTTCCCTGCAGGCAAACTTTGGTTGTCTCGCCAAATAAAACAACACAGCAGTTGCTTTCACTCTAAGAGCTGTTAGTAGTGTTGGTAACTGCAGGGCACAACCAGCTGACCGCAGACTGGGGTCAGTGCATTGTGCATTGGGTTAGGGAAGACGCTCACCAAGAAAGTGGAGAATACACTAAGTCCCGAAAGTATAGCATACTTCTGGGCTTATAATTAAATTGCAATTCTTAACGCAGCTATGCAAGCATGGAAGCCAGAATGGTGGATGAGCTTCAAGCGTTTGCATGTCGTTCTTCGTTGTTGAGATCATCTCAACAACAGCAAACTTCGACCCAGCACTGCGAGCAACAACAGTCTCCTACGGAAGACATAAGAGAGCCAAAAACATTAGTGGCCACGTTACTCCAGATGGGAGCGGCTCTTGAGGGCCTAACGGCCCTGTTCGGAGGCCAAAGGCATATTAATGCCTTAATGAGGGAGGAACTGGCTAGGCTGGTCAACCTGCAAGGCACGGCGGTGAGTTTCTGCAACAGAGACGCAAGAAAATGTTCAGTGCAGACAACGCCGTCGCTAACTCGCCATCTTAGAGCTGAGCCAATGGCGATACTTGCTGGCTCGAAGAAAACGGCTGAGTTAGCAAGCGGCAGTAACACGCCCAAGAGGATAAGGGACTCTGCTCCAGAGCAGCTGAAGACTCCCTCGAAGAAACCGAGGCATCAGAAGCCAAGCATTGTGACTCAGCAAGAGCACAAAATACAGCGCGCGAGTTACCTTATCAGTCACGCCACCAGCCAAACCACCAAGATCCAATATATAAAACATATATGCACATACGTGCATATATAACAACTCTGTACATGAGTATATGAGTACAAACATATACAGACATATGTACAGATCAACAACACATAGATCCACTTAAGTTCAGAGTACATTGTACTACATTGTACACATGAACTATATACATATATGTATATATA
>JAWNOY010000308.1:0-10599 GCA_035045545.1 Drosophila gaucha | reverse complement strand
CAAAAAAGTCACTTCGTTATACGTTAATACGTTATACGTTAATACGTTATTGTACAACACAATTAAAACAAGTAAGAACGTTGCAGTCGGGCTCCACCGACTGCGTCAGACTCTGTTCCTGTTAAAGGTATGTAGGCTCAATAAATATGTAGACCGTCCGTCTGTCCGTATGTTTGAACTCGAGATTATTGAGATTCCTTTTTTGAGCATGTCTTTTGCATCAATTCAGCTATAGTCATCAAATTTTACATATAGCTTTTTTAAAATAAAATACTATTTTGGTTTTTATATATTTTGGATACCGGCTCCACATTTCACAAAATCAATTTAATATAAGTTCAGTTGCAAATAAAGCAACATTTACATTTTTTTTTTTTCATTTTTTAGTTAAAACCGTATTTTTAATAAAATATAAGGATTTAAGCTGAAAATTTTATCAAAATCCATTAAGTAACATAAAAGTAATAAAACAAATAAAAAAAAACATTTTTTTAAATGATAATATCACGCGGCAGCGATGGGAATCGAACCTGGGTCACGCGCTTCGCATGCCACCGACTCTACGTACTACACCACGGCGTCTCTTTCACGACTATGCGCCAAATTGAGTTTGGTGGTGTGTTGATTTGGTTAAACAGACTTGCGTTGTGATACCGAAGACCCTGGTTCAATCCCCAGTTAGGTCAACTAGAATTTGTTTTACGGTGGCTTACATTATGATTATTATTTTTTTTTTCATACATTTAAATTTCATGAACTGTAACCCACATGTCAAATTTGTCTTCGTCTAGGACTGTAGGAGATACAGTTTTACCTTATTTGCCACACTCCAAATGGGCGTAGCTATATATAACATGTCTTTAGTATATATATTCCAAATCCCAACTCTTTGACGGCAATATTGCCGAAATTATCACGCTTTTAGTAAAAGATACTATATCCCGATTTGCCATGCCCCAAGAAGACGTGGATACATACCTTTTGATTTATCTTAAAAGGATGTCAACAGTATCCCACATGCAAAATTTGGACGCTCTAGCTTCAAAACTGTAGGAGATACAGTTTTATCCGATTTGCCACGCCCCCAATGGGCGTAAATGTCTATAATATATATTTTTGATTCCGGGTGATCTACTTGCACTTGTAGGCCAAATTTCAAGTCTCTAGCTCTTATAACGCTCAGAATATTATAGGATTTATACAAATCACTATATATATATTCCCGATTGGCACATAACTTATTAATGGGAATATAACTTATTAATTTAACTTAAGGGAAGGTCAACAGTAACATGCATACTAAATTTGGATGCTCTAGCTTCAAAACTGTAGAAGATATAGTTTTATCCGATTTGCCACGCCCACAATGGGCGTAGATATATAATCTATATCTTAAAACGTCCGCGTGGTGTACACGAATATATATTCTAAATCCCATTTCTTAGACTGCAAAGAAATAAAATAACAGCGTTTTAGTCTTAATAGATATAGCATTTCCCGATTTGCCACGCCCCCTGTGTGCGTATCGAAAAAATACTCAAACTTGATATGACGCGGATACACACGAGTATATATTCCAAATTACAAGTCTCTAGCTTCTATAGTGTCCAAATGCTGCGCGTTCATACAAACAGACGGACAGACAGCAAGACGGACATTGCACAAATCCAATAGACTCTTTTTCCCTTTGGGAACAGAGTCTAAAAACTAAAGTAAATAAATCAAACCCAAACTCCCTAACGATACTCGCATCCCATATCCCATTTAAATCCACTAGTACTATAAAAAAAAAAAAAATAACAAAATGTATAACAAAGAAAACCAACAAATATTTGACGGTATAAAAAAATTATATTATGTTTCACACATAAGCAACTTGTAATTGCAAATACAAAAATAGTTCAGAATGAGCCACACTATATATATAAATAACACAATTAGTTAGTATAGCAGGGACAAACAATTATCAGAACTTTACCTTAAGTACTACCTTGACTTGTAGACTCACCTCTTAAGGAGAGGGAAAAGGCATATTCATATTGACTATGTCCACTACACACAGAATAGTCGAAACTAGTTCATTCTGGATTTTCTTCAATTCACGAACATCCAAAATGAAGCAGATTTAAAATACCCAAAACATAAATATTGGCGCCGGCTTGACAGAATGTAGTTGCATATCGCCGCTGCATAACAACAACTTAGCAAGCGAAGGTTCTGAGAATGTCGCGTCAGATTGTCGCTGCTGCGTAATGATGCGTCTTATTGTTGCCGCTGCATAATTTCAATTTCATATAAAAGAAGCGTACAATCAAATAGTCGTTAGTCTTAAGCTGCTATTAAATAAAGCAAGTTGTCAGAAAACCAAACCTTGACTTCGTCTTTGAAATCATATCAGCGTTGCCGACAGCCTATGTCGCGGCATAAGTTGGACTCGTAAACATAAATTAATTATATTTAATTATATATATATTTATTTTTCTTTATTTTTATTATCATATATATTTTCTACTTTTATTATTATTATATCGTCATGGTACATAGACAGTATCGGTTCTTTTTCATTATTTTTTTGGGTTACCGGCTTGAGTAGCGCCACTGTTAAGGATTTTGATTTAATATCGGTCAGATTTTTAAAAGTATCTATTGAAATTGGTTCAAAACCCTTTTCGCTCGATGCCACTTTGAGTTAGCTGATTTTAAGTATGCCGGCTTGCCTTACAAGCCTATGGGAAAACTGAACAAGTCGAGAATTCAATTAGTGTGCAAATCGCTAACATCAATTCTTGCAATAAATTTATTTCCATGTTATTCTGCAAGGTCGCTACTTTTCGTACCTAGTCATTTGTAATGATTTCGTGTACTTAGACGTCTAAGCGTTTTCAACAGATTACCTAGGCAAGACTGCTTGTTCATTTCCTACGCAGGAATATGAGAAAAAAATAATAATTTTAAAAACAATAAACTTATTGTCAAGTTGTTTTGTTCCATGCGTACACTTCAAGGCAGTCAATAGTATATATTGACTATAGCGTAAATCAAAAAATATATAATCTTTCTTGTATCCGATTTCCTATTAGAGTCATCAGTACTCGTCTTTCACTCTCCGAATTATCACTCCCAAGTCCTCAAGCCTGCCCCACGCAGCACATCATCCCGCTCTGCAGTTTTGGCATCGTCCACGTGTTATTTCGCAACCTCCCGAAACATTCCAGTTTGGGGTCCTAAACTGCTCTCCGTACAGCACCAGTCTATTTCCAAAAAGTCGTTGGCGGAATTTATAGCCCGCTCCGACAAATTTAGCCAGCTTGGTGCTAGATTAAGTGCGGACGTAGGTGGAGAAGACTCCCTTCATGTTCTAAAGATCCGTCTTGGCCAAATCAAGACGTTATGGGGAAAAGTAGAAGACGAGTCTGATCGCTGCAATAAGGTCGTTTCAGCCAGCGATCACAAAGACCAGGCTAAGTACGAGTGTTAGTATATGGTCTACGAACGGTGGGCAGCCCATTTCTTAGAACGTATCGAACAGCTCACGGCTGTACCGGTCGCACCTCAAATTCCAATGCCCTCCACTCCGCGAGGCTGCAATCTCCCACGACATAGAAATGCTCACGGGTAATTATTTGAAATAGCCTGCCTTCGGGGACTTATTCACAGCCATGTATATGAATAATCCAAGCCAAACACCTGTGAAAAAGTTGTTCCACTCGTTTCCAAATCAATTTTCACGAATGAAGGATTCCATTCCGCCTTGAACAACATGACAGAGCGCTTTGGAAAAAAGCGGCTGTTAGTGAACAGTCAACTAAAAACTCTATTCAGCTTGACCTTCATGCACCAAGAGACCGGGGCAACACTCAAAGAACTGCAAAACACAATTGCAGGGTGTCTGACCGCTCTGGAGCATTCCGACGTGAATACTGAGAATTGGGATGCCATTCACGTATTAATTTGTTCAGCAAAGCTTTCCAAATTAACTCTGAACTAATTCTTAATCGATAGACATAGAACGCTTGAGGCTATTGAAGACCACGAGCCCTCTTCAACCACAAGCTACCAGTCTCGGGTCCTCAAAATGGACACGCTGATGGCCAAGTTCCAAAACTTTCACAAGGAAAGTAAGCGTCAACCAGCAAGGTTCTAATGTCCTCATTTTCTGGAAATGTCAGTAAACGGAAGAGCCTCCATCATAAAGCAGCACAGACTATGTCTTAACTCTTTCGCACCGAGGGCATCAATTAAAAGATTGCACCAGTGTGCATAACTGCAGCACGTGCAATGGACGTCACAATACACTTCTGCACCGAGACGTCTCCTCCGCATCGCATTCCTCCATTTCAGACGTAAGTCCCCGAACAAACAGTCTAATCCTACAGCCCCAAATACGCACGTGAAAAATTATTTTGCTTCCAACATGCAAGGCGTCCTATTAGGAACCGCCCTAGTGAATATATTGTGCGGTTGATCGATTCTGGATCGGAAGCATCCTTTATCTCCGAACGTATGTTCAATGCGATCAACCCGCCTTTCTTCTTAATCAAGCAGTCTTCGCTCAAGTAAAGAAGTTGTGCCGTCTTCGGCTCAATTCACATACTAAGCCTAGGTTGCATATTGAGGCTTCGGCCTTTGTCCTAGCAAGCATATCAGGCAATCTCCCCTCCTACTCTACCCAAAGAAATTTGTTAAGAGATCTGCTTAACATGCCGTTGGTCGACTCCAATTTCCATCAAACCGCGGAAATTGATATCCTCATTGGAGCGGATATAATTCCGTTTATTCTCATGGGGAGCTTCAAAGCTAATATTTGCGGTACGCTTCTTGGGCAAGAAACTATCTTCGGATGGGTTCTCAGTGGTCCTCTATCCAATTCTAAACCAAATGCAATATATTCAATTGCGAATCGAATATCGGTAGATCGACATTTCCCGTCGGAAGGTCCCCTCACTCCGACTGCTGAGCTGCAATACAAGGAAGGTCCATGTCCTTAGTCAATCGCTGCAAGCGCCAGACATCCATAACTCGACCCGCTTGTCGAAGATTGAAAGAAGATACGAGACGAAAAATACAACCGACGATGATTTAAGTACTTTTTTTTTTCTTTTCCATAATATTGCAAGGGGGCGGAATATATCTAGATTTTCTTTTAATATTGAGATTTGTGCAGCAGTATTAATTAATAATGTATATGTTTTACCTGTGTTTTGATTATTTATTTTCATAAATAGATTAAGATTGATATTATTTATTGTGTTTGAGTATCTGAAGGGGTTTATATGTTTTCCGAGTTGTTTTGAGTAACTCGAACTTAACTGTTACTATTAGTATTGTTGAAGTTTTTGTAGTTACCAAGGTTGGATCGATTCCTTCGTCGATTATAGCCACGTCCCTTTCTATTTCCATTCCTATTATATCATATCCTTATCCTATCATTGTTGTTTCACTCTTGATTATTAGGATATTGGTTATTATTTCTTATTAATCTCGGCGAGAATCGCCACCACGGTTATTATCAAATTTAATTTTATTTTGGGGTTCCTAATATATGATAGTGACATTGATTCCAGTCGCAGCAGTGCGTCAGTGTATTTGGCTATAGCTTAATGGAATTCATGGTATCAAACCTGAACGCTTACATGACCTGATTTACGCTGTCTAAAGTACAGTTTTGAGTGATAGCTTTAGCAGCAGTATTTACTGTTAATCTTGTAGCCAATATATTCGTAGTGCCTTCTAATATGTAGTTTACCTCTAAGGTATTGCTTAGGTTATTTGTTTCAGTGCTGTATTGAATTGCATTTTTGTTTTTCTGTTGTGCATTCATCATTTTTGCTGCTATGATGCTTTCGCCTTTAATAGTCTTTTTCAGCTTTTCCATAATAGTATTGTGTGTATTTGTGTATTGTGCTTTCATCCCTGATTAAATTTCTGGAGAGACCTTTTAGTTTTGTTTTGATTATGGCCACGTCAGTTTGCTCATGACCTTCTTTAAATGTATCAACTTAGGTTAAAGCATCTAGAAAACTTTGTAAGTATTCAGCTTTTCCGTTAAATTCTGGAATAATTGATGTGGCAGTTTTTCAAAATTGTATTTTTGTTGGAGAATTTCCATATTGTCGTTTTCCTCTAATGTCTCTGCCCAAATCATTGTCTAAATTGACTTTCGTTAAACTCAATTAGTTGACATAATTTATCTAGCACATATATTTCAATGTTTCGCCTAATGTCGGTATTTTTCAATCTTAAATTTAAAAATTGTATTAATTTATGGCATTGTTTGTTATTTTCGATAGTGAGTTTGTTTTCGACATTGTTTACTGATTTTACAATTTTGGTTTTACTTTTATACTTGTATCTTTATTGATACATGTATATGATTTTTCAAATTTATCTTTGAAAATTTTCAATGGTCGAGCTATTTTACTCCATTCCACAACTTTATGTTAAACAATTAACGATGCAGTCGCACCAAAAGTATTGTCTAATACTTGGGTAACCCTAATATTGGGTGTTCTTCTTTGACAAATTTTACCTTTTCATAGAGCAAGGTTTAAAGTATTATTCAATTTTTTATTTTGTTGCAGTGTATTAAGGGCCTGAATTGTGTATTGACCATATTCATATAGGTATATTCGTACTATTAAATAGAAATAAATTCGTGAAACGTCTTAAGTACGCGAAGAGCTCTTAATATAAAACCAGTGATTCTATTATATATTTTACTAAGACCTGCATTAATTTTTATATAAGTCGTTTACCCTACTCAACTAATTCTTTTTTAAAGGACTTTTTAAAAACAATATATTTTCAGTGCGATTTTGAAGTTCTACTACTGTTAAAAATATAAATAGTAAGTAAATGGAATCTAAGTGTGGAGTAAGCCTTATTGTCTTTAATTTTGAGTCCGTATCTTGATCTTTTTATTTATTTTTTCTGGTTACCAGCTTGAGTAGCGCTACTGTTAAAAATTTTCCCTGTAGGTACTTGATTGCAAAGTCGTATTCGAGACGCCTGCATGTCAGCTTAGAGCTGGGATTCATCATGAAAAATAAATATATGAGTGGTCGGTTTTCACAGAAAAGTTTTTGCCATTAATATATGTACAAAAATTACATATTGCCCAATGAATTGCTGCAAATTCCTACACGGTTGTATTCTTATTTCATTTTTGTAAACGCGCGTGTTCACCTCCTTAAGTTTGTTATACAAAATTCTTTACTAAAATTTGAATTTTTTAGTAGAGTAAGTTTCTTTTGGGCTTTCTTCAAATATTCGATTACTTTTTGGCATTCATCGGACCTTTCAAACTTTTCGCCTTTCATAGTTAATTTTGATATACAGTGACGAACAAACCAAGTAAGAACGCTCTAGTCGGGCTTGGGGCTAATGGGGGGAAAAGTTTATTATCAATTTGGTATCTCTAGCTATTATGGTCTTTAAGTTATAGCTTAAAAACAAACACAAAATATCGATTATTATCGATAATAAGAAAATAGGTTGAGTTATTGAAAAAAAAAAATAATAATCTTGTTCTGCGTATGGTATACAAGAATATATATCTGAAATTTCAAATTTATAGCTTTGTAGTTTTCGAGATCACTGCGTTCATACGGACTGACAGACGGACACACGGACGGACGGACAGACGGACAGACGGACAGACGGACATGGCTAGATCGACTCAGCTCGTCTTCTTCTTCTTCTTCACACAATATGGTCAGAATACTTACGGTCGTTGTCATGCTGAAATGTGAATGCATTTGGCATATTTGGTTTTTCGCCACTTTCCTTGAAGTTCTCCATAGAAATATTTCGATATCCAGTTTTGTCCATGATGCCGTCTATGAAAACCAATTCAACCACACATGTAGCCCGACATCATAGCCCCTCCATCGCCATGCTTAACAGTGGGTCTCATATTTTAAAGTTCGAATTCTGTGTTAGGCTTTTTGCAAACAGTTTGGCGACCATCCGATCGGAAGGTGTTGAATTTTCTTTCATCGGAAAACATCACCAGATGGCAATAGTCCAAGGCCTTTCCTATAAACTCTTTGGCGTAGTGCAAACGTCTTTTTTTATTGGCATTCGAAACATACGGTTTTCGTCAAGCCACACGCGCATGTTAGTTGGACTCCGTGCGTACCGCAATCGGATGAACATCCTTCCCAATTTGATTTTTTTACGTCAGCAGCGATCTGTGTTGAATATATATTGGGGTTCGCTTTTACTTTCCGAACGATTTGGCTGCATTCGAGGTTGCTCAATAATTTTGGTCGACCTGTGTGCTTGGAATTCTCCAATGTTTGAGGATCCTTTGAAGCGTTGTGCGATGCGTCTGATGGTAATGCGGCTTCTATCCATAATTTAATCGATTTCCGCATATGATATGTGATCGTACATATGTAGGACTAATTTCCTTTGAGATATGGATTAAAAGCAAACAGCACACTAGTTGTAGTGCAAACTTAATTTTCAATTTCCAAATAAAATAAGAAAGAAAGCTCTAGTCGGGTCTGCCCGACTACGAGATCCCCTGAACCAAGTCCGAGCTGATTTTTTAAACAACTTAGCTTACATCTTTTTTCTATACATATTACCTCTGCGCGCTTATACACAGGCACACATATACACAGGCACACATAGACACAGGCACGCATGTACACATGCACACATTTGTATACACATGCACACATATACATGCCATGCACACAGAAGCACGCGTGTCGATTACTGCGTAGTTGATTTGAATGTATGTGTGCACACGTACAGGCTGCTGCCGCGTGCGTTTACAATGTTTCCTTTAATAACTTCTGTATTACTTAACGGATTTAAATGCAATTTTCTGCATTGAATGCTTCTAATTTATTGAAAATACGGTTTTCACTAAAATATTTGAAAAAATTAAATTGTGGCTTTGATATTTTTTTTTTTTTTTAATTTTTTTTGTGAAATGTGGAGCTAGTATCCAAAATATGAAAAATAAAAATAAAAAATAAAATAAATATTTTATTTACAGAAAGCTAAATACAAAATTTGGTAGCTGTAGCTAAAAATATGTAAAAGATATGGTCAAAAAACTGAATCTTGATAACGTTTTAAGTCGATATCATTAAAGCGGAAAAATTTATCGAATATCTAAAACAAACTCGATATTTTCGCTGTATACACAGACCATCATGCAAAATTTGAAGTCTCTAGCTCTTATAGGTTCTGAGATCGACGCGTTCATACATACGGACAGACGGACAGACGGACAGACAGACGGACAGGGCCAAATCGACTCAGCTTGTCGCCCTGATCAAGAATATATATACTTTATGGGGTCTGCCACGCCTCCTTCTGCCTGTTACATACTTTTTGCAAAACCATTATACCCTGATTTGCCATTTGCAATGGGTTCAGGGTATAAAAAGAATAACAGAATATACCAGGATGTCAAATTGCCAAAAAGATTTTTCACATCAGTCAAATTATTAAAAGAAAGACGTAAGTAGACTAAGTGTGCCAATAATTTTGTTCAACGAAATACACAATTTTTTATACCCTTGCAAAAATGGGTATATTAATTTTGGTGAGAAGTTTGCAACGCAGAGAAGGAAGCATTTCCGACCATATAAAGTATATAAATTCTTGATCAGTAAGACGAGCTGAGTTGATATAGCCATGTCCGTCTGTCCGTCTGTCTGTCTGTCTGTCTGTCTGTCTGTCTGTCTGTCTGTCTGTCTGTCTGTCTGTCTGTCTGTCTGTCTGTCTGTCTGTCTGTCTGTCTGTCTGTCTGTCTGGATCAACGCAATCTCCTCCGAGACTATAAGAGCTACAGAGCTGAAATTTCGAACATAAGCTCCCATTTGCCTCAGGAGTCATCCGGATCGAAAGACTATATCCTATAACTCCCATTGGACAGATCGGTTTTAAGAAATGTTTTAGTGGGATAGTTTCCACATTATTAAGGTAAGAGACTTGAAATTTGGAATATATACTCCTGAATTGCACCCCAATACAAAAAGATATAGAGTATATTGCTACGTCCTTTGGGGGAGTGGCAAATCGGGGAAAACTATATCTTCTACAGTTTTGAAGCTAGACAATCCAAATTTGGAAAGTAATATACTTTTGGCCTCCCCTTCAGATTGATCAAAAAGTTATATAACTATATCTTCCAAAGTCTTATAGGTACAGCTTCAAAATTTGATATATAGGCTACTGTTCCCCTGCTTAATAGATTTCCCAAAAATTATATATATCCAGTTGTTCGGGACGTGGGAAATCAGAAAAAAACTGTATTTATATCCTTTGCAATTGCAAGGGTATTACCAAACTTCGGCAAGGCCGAAGTTAGCCCATCCTTCTAGTTTTTTTTAACAATTATCAATATTAAAAGGGTCAAAAGGTGGCCAGAAAGTTAAAAATGCATGGTGTGCAAATAATTTCGTCACTGTATGATGTGAGTAATCCGCAAAGTTTTTTTTTAAAAACGTTTGTAATAATTGCAGAAAGCAACAAATCTTCTAGAGCTATCAGCGTCAGTTGGGACTGGGTATTTTTCGATAACAACGCGTTTTTTGTCATCCGGGAAAATACCTTTATCAGTACACTTATAGC
>JAWNOY010000307.1:0-15020 GCA_035045545.1 Drosophila gaucha | reverse complement strand
CAAAACATCTATTCATTTTGAAACCTAGTATGCTAAATAATCTCTAACGGAGAGTTACTGAAAATTACCAAGTATCCACTTCAAATATTTCATTCAATAGTAAATCAATATTCGATAGTCGAATTCTGCCCAATGATATACATGTAACAAAGAGTAGCAGTACAACGAGGTGGGAAAACCATACCACAGTGTTGTACACAACGAAGAATTGCAGTGGTGACTGATCAGAAGAAGAAGTCAAGTTGTCAAGTTGTCAAGTTGTTAAGTTGAAGCGGACAGAAGTCATAAAAGTTGTAGAGGCTGGCAGAGAGGAAAAGCTGAAGCCAAAGTTGAGAAAACTAGAATCTAAGATAATCTTATCATAATTAATAAATGTAAAGGATACATACATTTTTACTTGAATTCGTTCTTATCCATTTTCAATGCATACGTGCTGTAAGGGACAAACACAAGCACACATACACATTTGTATACTTATATTGCAATTAATTTAATTGCATTCTGTAATATTTATTAGTCAAACGCTTAAAAATAATCCACTTAAACAGTTTTTCGCAATTTCGACGGTGAGCTACGAGTTCCTGTAAATTTGTTGTCAACATCATCCATCAAATGTGTTTGAGTATTTTTGTGTTGGTGAGTTTGTGAAACGTACTATATGTAGGTGTTACGTTTCACGCAACTCTGTTAGAGATAGGCAAACAATTAGTTATGTACGTTAATTTGTATATTTTGCATGCAGCAAAAAAAAACCTATGTGAATTTGATGTTGGTTTACTATCATGAAATTAAAATATAAGTTTACATAAGTCGTTCAATTTTAATATTTTTATAAATCAATTGAGAAATAAAAGACAAAAAATTGTCTGCGAAGCCTATATAGTGCTCAACATAAATACTTTAATATTTTGGGCGCTGTTAGACCCAGCTACTTGAAACCTAAAAGATATATTTGTATGCACTACCTATATATGCACTAAAGAAATAGTAAATATAGTTAGGGGTGTTGCAAATCGGTAAAAACTGTATTTGAATCTTACTGAATCTTGCTAAATGTTACACTTAGAGACTAAAAATCAAATATATCCTAATCTTTGGGACTTGGCAAATCGGTAAAAACTACATACATATGCATATCTTCTACAATTTTGCACCTAGAGAGCAATTAGCAAATACGTCAATCTTGATCGTTTCTTGGCAAATCAGAGAACTTTATTTCTATATCCTTTATAACTGAAATGGTATTCCTATTATAATAATATGAGTGAACCAGTAAACAAAAAATTTTAATGAACAAAAAAATGTTGACTGTATCGAGATTTGAAGCTTTTTTTTTGGGTCTCCACGCTTGCAAGCCACTGTCTCTAAAACGACGCTACACTTTGTCATTGCAAAGAGTGCACTGCATGCATGTGTGCACACGTATATAAACAAGTGAGAACGCTCTAGTCGGGTCTGCCCGATTAGGAGATACACTGAACCAAGTCCGAGGTGGTGTTTTAAACAATCTAGCTTTCATCTTTTATCAATGCATATTACTCATGGCGAGCACACACACACGCACACATATACATGAACACACAAGCACGCGCGCCGCTTACGGCTTAGCAGATTTAGCGGCTTTGTCTGTATTTTCATCACAGAAACCTACATAGTAAA
Source organism: Drosophila gaucha (assembly GCA_035045545.1). Taxonomy (NCBI): domain Eukaryota; kingdom Metazoa; phylum Arthropoda; class Insecta; order Diptera; family Drosophilidae; genus Drosophila; species Drosophila gaucha. The sequence goes on along the minus strand of JAWNOY010000307.1, from coordinate 13,361 downwards.
TTTGGTGTCTCTAGCTTATATGGTCTTTATCGATAATAAGGATGAGTTCTCGAAAAAAAATAAACGTATACTGCGTATGATATTTAAGAATATGTATTTTAAATTTATAATCTCTAGCTTTTTTTGGTTTATGAGATCGCTACGGGTAGATGGACATGGCTAGATCGTCTCAGCTCGTCGCCCTGATCAAGAATATATATAATTTGTGGGGTCTACCACGCCTCGATTTAGCCTTGTCTGTCTGTCCGTCCGTCTGTCCATATGTATGAATCCGTCGATCTCGGAACCTATAAGAGTTAAATATTTAAAATTATGCACGAAGGTACATGTATACATCGCGCCTATCGAGTTTATTTAAGATATTCGAAAATTTTTCCAGTTTCAGTGATATCGATTTAAAACGTTATCGAGATTCAGTTTTTTTTGCATATATCTTACATCTTTCTAGCTACAGTTACCAAGCTTTGCATATAACGTTTTTGTAAATAAAATACATTTTCTATTTTTTATATTTTGGATACTGGCTCCATTTTACAAAAGCAATTTCTTTTTTTTTTTAATTTTTTAGGCAAACCCAATGCCCAAAATTTGATAAAAAAAACCGTTTAGTAATACAGAAGTTATTAAAGAAAACATTTTGTCAATTGGCAAAAGCACGCGGCACCAGCATAGCATTTTCTCTATACGTGTGCACACATACATTCAAATCAACTACGCAGTAATCGGCGCGCGTGCTTGTGTGTGCATGTGTATATGTGTACATGTGTATATGCGCGCAGAGGGTAATATGTATAGATAAAAGATGGAAGCTAGGTTGTTTAAAACATCCGCTCGGACTTGGTTCAGGGGATCTCGTAGTGGGGCAGACCCGACTTGAGCGTTCTTACTTGTTAGAAATGTTTTAGTAGGAAAACTTAGGCGCTCTTGAAGTCAAAAATTTGAAATTTGAATGCCACACCCATGCAAAAAGATATAGTATATATAGCTACGGCCACATCTGGTAAAACTATATCTTCTACAGTTTTAGAGCTAGAACATCCAAATTTTAAAAGTAATATAATTTTAACCTCCCCTTCAGATTAATCAAAAAGTTATATATCCACGCCTACTAGGGGCATGGCCAATCACGAAAGTCTATATAGCGGCAATTTCAGCTCAGCTCGCCGTAGTGATCAAACATATATATATTTTATATAGGCGGAGATGGTTCCTTCTCTGTATTGCAAACTTCCGACAAAAATGGATATACGCAAGGGCTTAAAGATATAGCATATATATCTTCGCCCATTAGGAGCGTGTCAAATCGGAAAAAAGTTTATCTTCTACAATGTTACACCTAGAGTCCCAAAAACGTTAAGATTGACGGTTTCGACAAAATGATGAAAAATAATATACAGTGAAAGCTTTTTTGTTGCATTGGTATTATTATCTGTGTGTATATGTAAAAATGTAAATTGTAACAAAGGTTCAGGGGATCTCGTAGTCGGGCAGTCCCAACTAGAGCCTTTTCACTTGTTCATATTTTGCTTGTAGCAGCCGTTGCACGAGCTTTGAGAGATGAGCAGAGAGGCGCAGCATCCTGCAGAAGTTTTGTCAGCGAAATTAGGTAAGAAAACACAAACACACATATATAAAACATATGTGTATATAAATATATATGTTTATATATGCATACACACATACGTACACACAGTTTAATTGATGAGGATAAGGGATGTAAAGTGAGTTGTTTGCGTGTCAGTTGCTGGACTATTTCATCTTGAAGTGCGCACTTCACTCGAGTAATTTGCTTCAACACTCGCACCCACATACCCACGCATACACAACCACACTCATACACATAAGCACACACATTCACATACGCACACGCACAGCATCACACTGGCTGCCATTTAGATGATATACGAACGTGCTTAGATGTGCTGCCATTTAGATTGAAAAACGAGAGCTGAAAGCAGAGGCAACATATAATCGAAAATTGGCATACTAATAATACAAAGCAATGTTTTCGTACGACAGCAGCCAGAGGGCGTTACAGGTGCGCGTTTATTATATATATACATTTATATATATGTATATATGTATGTGTGTGTGTCGCAGTCAGTGCGTGTGGCAAGTGAAGTGAATTGAAGAGTATGCAAAATTTTTATTGAAACGCATAAAAACATGGCTAGATCGACTCAGCTCGTCGCCCTGATCAAGAATATATATAATTTGTGGGGTCTAACACGCCTCGATTTAGCCTTGTCTGTCTGTCCGTCCGTCTGTCCATATGTATGAATCCGTCGATCTCGGAACCTATGAGTTAGATATTTAAAATTATGCACGAAGGTACATGTATACATCGCGCATATCGAGTTTATTTAAGATATTCGTTAACTTTTCCAGTTTCAGTGATATCGATTTAAAACGTTATCGAGATTCAGTTTTTTTTGCATATATCTTACATCTTTCTAGCTACAGTTACCAAGCTTTGCATATAACGTTTTTGTAAATAAAATACATTTTCTATTTTTTTTATATTTTGGATACTGGCTCCATTTTACAAAAGCAATTTCTTTTTTTTTTAATTTTTTAGGCAAACCCAATGCCCAAAATTTGGTAAAAAAAACCGTTTAGTGATACAGAAGTTATTAAAGAAAACATTTTGTCAATTGGCAAAAGCACGCGGCACCAGCATAGCATTTTCTCTATACGTGTGCACACATACATTCAAATCAACTACGCAGTAATCGGCGCGCGTGCTTGTGTGTGCATGTGTATATGTGTACATGTGTATATGCGCGCAGAGGGTAATATGTATAGATAAAAGATGGAAGCTAGGTTGTTTAAAACATCCGCTCGGACTTGGTTCAGGGGATCTCGTAGGGGGGCAGACCCGACTTGAGCGTTCTTACTTGTTAGAAATGTTTTAGTAGGAAAACTTAGGCGCTCTTGAAGTCAAAAATTTGAAATTTGAATGCCACACCCATGCAAAAAGATATAGTATATATAGCTATGGCCACATCTGGTAAAACTATATCTTCTACAGTTTTAGAGCTAGAACATCCAAATTTTAAAAGTAATATAATTTTAACCTCCCCTTCAGATTAATCAAAAAGTTATATATCCACGCCTACTAGGGGCATGGCCAATCACGAAAGTCTATATAGCGGCAATTTCAGCTCAGCTCGCCGTAGTGATCAAACATATATATATTTTATATAGGCGGAGATGGTTCCTTCTCTGTATTGCAAACTTCCGACAAAAATGGATATACGCAAGGTCTTAAAGATATAGGAGCGTGTCAAATCGGAAAAAAGTTTATCTTCTACAATGTTACACCTAGAGTCCCAAAAACGTTAAGATTGACGGTTTCGACAAAATGATGAAAAATAATATACAGTGAAAGCTTTTTTGTTGCATTCGTATTATTATCTGTGTGTATATACATATGTAAAAATTAAAATTGTAACAAAGGTTCAGGGGATCTCGTAGTCGGGCAGTCCCAACTAAAGCCTTTTCACTTGGCAAAGGCAAAGGCAAAGGCAAAGGCAAAGGCAAAGGCAAAGGCAAATGCAAAGGCAAAGGCAAAGGCAAAGGCAAAGGCAAAGGCAAAGGCAAAGGCAAAGGCAAAGGCAAAGGCAAAGGCAAAAGCAAAGGCAAAGGCAAAGGCAAAGGCAAAGGCAAAGAACAAAGACAAAAGCAAAGACAAAGACAAAGACAAAAGCAAAGACAAAGACAAAGACAAAAACAAAGACAAAGGCAAAGACAAAAACAAAAACAAAGACAAAGACAAAGACAAAAGCAAAGACAAAAACAAAAACAAAAGCAAAAGCAAAGACAAAACAAAGCAATTGGCTTGTTTCACTTACAGGGTATGGACAGGTCGTGTTGCTGCTGTTGCGTTGCCTTGGACGAGAAAGGTAGCAAAAAAGTTGAGTTCAAACACTCAATCATTTTTACACCCCAGCAACTACAACAACAGCAAACATTTGTTGTCAATAAATGTGTGTATGTGTGTGCAGACTGGCATACATATATACACACGAGTTGACAAGGTAGAGTAGTAGAATAATAACAAAGCAGCATCCACCCGCAACAACAACAGGTGCAGTCTACCGTATTCGACTATAAATAAATTTTAAATATTTTTTTGCGAGCTGCCGCAAAGCGTTTGGGCTACCAACTGGAGGGATGAAAGCTGTATGGGCGTGTGGGTGTTGGATGGGCGTATATAACCTGGGAACCAACTAAAACAAAATGGCTGACATTTTTAGCTAGCAGAAATGTGTGTATCAAGCGAAATTCCGTATTCTGTTTTTCAGGAGCTATAGAAAAATAAATAAAAACCAATAAAAACGCTCCAGCAGTGGATTGCCTGACCAGTAGACTACCCTTTAGACTGTAGTGACATGAATATTGGATATGGAATTGTTCAAGCTTTCATTGAGCATTCTTGATTTGGGACAGAGCCATTCAGTATTTATATACTCTACAGAGCTAACAACCTCATACCTCTTATAACATTTTTATAGAGCATCTAAATGTAATTGATCCTTGTTCTGAGCTTCCAACAGTCGCAATTAAATAAATTTTTGCATGATTAAATTTTTGTATCAATTTTGTTTGCAGCTGTGACTAACTCTGTTATTGGCCAGCATTTAAAGGACACCAAGCCTTAAGGACTTGTTCGCTTGCCATAAACATTTATTATTAAATCGAAATATATGTATGAAAATATAAATAATGAAAAATCAATACAAACTTATTTATACGTATTAATAAATATTAGGTGTTGAGGCGGACGGGCAACAGCTGCACCGAGAATGTGTCTACATCACATATACATTACACGTATATGTATACTTATTATCAAATGTATCGTAAAAACCCGTTAGAAGCTTAAAGAAGGAAGAATAACAGAAGCAAGGAGCAATGATCATCTTGTAAGCATGGCTTACAACTTATAATAATACAGCATCGAAATAACTTTATATAAAAGCACTGTTTATGACCAATTGCATCTATTACAGCCAATTTGTTAAATGTGTAATATGATTTATATTTATAAATATTGGAAATATTATGTCAAATTGGATATATCAATGATAATGTCTATGGAACTTTATGAACTTTTTGGAACTTATTTAGATGGCTTAAAAAAAAAGGAAAGGACTCAACAATTCATATAACACGTGGCTTTTCGTTATATGCGAAATACATTTTGTTACAAGTTCCGATTACTGCTTACAAAAGCACTAAATGGATAATTCATAAATATTGTTGTACCAAATATTTACACAGGCCAATAGGACTTAGTAAACAAGAATCCTAAGGTCTTAACCCTAAACTAAAATTATTAGGTTAATTTTGAAATTCTCTAATACAGCATCAACACAGTTTTTTCCTTTCTCTCCAAAATTTTTTTATTAGAATTTCTAATTCTTATTTCTTATCGAGCCATATATTGCTTCCCTACATTGTACTTATGCGCCTATTGCGGCAAATTTTGTTTTAAATAGAGGGATGGGCTAAGTTCGGCCATGCCGAAGTTTGGTAATACCCTTGCAATTGTAAAGGATATAGATATACTTTTCTCTGATTTGCCACGACCCCAACTAGTGGATATATATAATTTTTAGTCAATCTATTGAGCAGGGCAACAATAACCTACATATATATCAAATTTTGAAGCTCTACCTATAAAATTTTAGAAGTTATCGTTTTCTCCGACTTGCCACTCCCCAAAGAGGCGGATATATATCGTTTTTCATAATTTTGTCGAAACGGTGAAGCCTAACGTCTGTGACAATTTTTGGAACACTAGCTATAAAATTGTAGAAGATGCAGTTTTTTTAAACAATATTTATACCCTTTTAAACAATATTTATACCCTTGCAAAAAGGGTATATTAATTTTGGTCAGGAGTTTGCAACGCAGAGAAGGAAGCATCTCCGACCATATAAAGTATATATATTCTTAATCAGCAAGACGAGCTGAGTTGATATAGCCATGTCCGTCTGTCTGTCTTTCCGTCTGTCTGGATCAACGCAATCTCCTCCGACACTATAAGAGCTACAGAACTGAAATTTTGCACATAGGCTGGAATGTGCTGCAGGCATTGTATATCTCGGAATTATCCAGATCGGATGACTATATCCTATAGCTCCCATAGGACAGATCGGTTTTAAGAAATGTTTTAGTCGGATAACTTCGAATATATACTCCTGAGTTGCACCCAAATACAAAAATATATAGATTATATATCTACGCCTTTTGGGGGCGTGGCAAATCGGATAAAACTATATCTTCTACAGTTTTGAAGCTAGAGCATCCAAATTTCGAAAGTAATATACTTTTGGCCTCCCCTTCAGATTGATCAAAAAATTATATATCCACCGCCTACTTGGGGCGTGGCAAATCTGGAAAGTCTATATAGTGCTTAACATAAATATTCCAATATTTTGGATGCTGTTAAAGCCAGAGACTTGAAACTTAAAACATATATTTGTATCAACCACCCCTAGAAAAAAAGATAAAGAATATATATCTACGCCCATTAGTGGCGTGGCAAATCGGATAAAACTATGTCTTCTACAATTTTACACCTAGAGCTCCAAAAATTGACACAGACGTTAGGCTTGACCGTTTCGACAAAATTAAGAAAAATCATATATATCCGCCTCTTGGGGGCGTGGCAAATCGGAGAAAACTATATCTCCCAAAGTCTTATAGGTAGAGCTTCAAAATTTGATATATAGGTTACTGTTGCCCTGCTTAATATATGGCAAAAAAATTATATATATCCAATTGTTGGGGGCGTGGCAAATCAGAGACAACTATATCTATATCCTTTACAATTGCAAGGGTATTACCAAACTTCGGCATGGCCGAAGTTAGCCCATCCCTCTAGTTTTTTCTAGGGATGGCTGATAAAAATATATATATTTAAGGTTTCAAGCTTCTGACTTCTGAACAGCAATTAAAATATTGGAGGATTTATGTTAAGCAGCTTCAAAATTGTAGAAGATATAGTCTTACCCGATTTTCCACGCCCCAAAAGGGCGTAGCTATATACTCTAAATATATCTTTTTGTATGGGGGTGCGATTCATGAGTATATATTCAAAATTTCAAGTCACTGATTTCAATAACGCCGAAGTTATTACTTAAACATTTCTTAAAACCAATCTATCATCCTATGGTAGCTATAGATGCTCGGAGATGCTTCCTACTCTGCATTGCAAACTTCTGACCAAAATTAAAATACCCTTTTTGCAAGGGTGCTTTGCAGGAGAGCTTTTAGATAGCCCTTTAGATATTGTGGCTGCTCGCAGAAACAAAAGTGTCTTAATGTTATACTTTGAACTTTTAGGTAATAATGTTTTAACTTTGGAATTAGCACCTTAAATAGAAAGTAATAATCTGCTTTTTGTTGGTCTGTGTAATTAATTTTTATACCCTGAACCCATTGAAAATGGAAAATCGGGGTATAATGGTTTTGCAAGAAGTTTGTAACAGACAGAAGGAGGCGTGGCAGACCCCATAAAGTATATATATTCTTGATCAGGGCGGCGAGCTGAGTCGATTTAGGCCTGTCCGTCTGTCTGTCTGTCCGTCTCACCGTCTGTTCGTTTGTCAGTCCGTCTGTCCGTTGATCCGTCTGTCGATCTCAGAATCTAAGTATACGAGTTACAGACTTGCAATGTACAAGAAGCTCCTCCTATATAGCGCGCATATCGAGTTTGTTTTAGATATTCGTTAACTTTTCCCGTTTCGATTCCCCGCTAGTTCGCAGGACGACATAGATAAATTAATAAATTTTTTAGCTTAGTGATCCTTGCAGCTAAAGAGCACAGTATTCCTAAAAGAGAAATCAAATCTACTCCCAAAGCTCTACATCCTAATATAATCTCTCTAATAAAACTTAGAAACAGGCACCGTCGAAATTGGTTGAGACGCAGAAATATGAGTGATTTGACTCTAGTTAGATGGTTTAGCCAACTAGTTAATATTGAATTATCCAAACTCAGAAACGAGAACTGGAATAATCTCATATCCTCTCTAGAAAAAAATTCTTCCCCCTTTTGGAAGCTCTCAAAAGTCATCAAGAAGAAATACAGTGGAATACCCACACTCACACACAATCAGCAAAATTTCGTAAGTGCCGATAAGAAAGTTGAACTATTAGCATTATTTTTCGCCTTGAACCATTCGGACTCAGCTAATCTCGGTGATCCATCCACTAGCTCCGAGGTCAACAGTTTCACGGGGTTATTGGACTCCCTGCCTGTTGACCACGACGAATCATACCTGACCGATGTTCATGAGGTATCTTCGATTTTAAAAGAGCTTAAATCCAAGAAGACTGCAGATCTGGATAACATTGAAAATGTGTGCCTAAAAGCCCTCCCTCGTAAAGGAGTCAAATTTCTTTTATTCATTATTAATGAGTGCCTGCGCCTCGGATATTTTCCACATAAATGGAAGATCTCTAAAGTCATTCCTATTTTAAAGGCAAACAAGCCTCCTGAATGCCCTACATCATATAGACAAATTAGTCTGCTTTCATCAGTCAGTAAGATCCTAGAGAAAGTCATTAAGAAAAGATTAGTTGACTTTACTGAAAGTAATGATGTCCTTCCGCCTCTTCAGTATGGCCTCCGTCGTGAACACAATGCCGTTCACCCTCTGTGTAGAATTAAAAAAATTGTTAAGGCCAATTTTAGTAGTTCCAAATCTTTGGGTACGGTCTTGCTAGACATTAAAGCGGCCTTTGACTCTGTATGGCACGAAGGACTTGTGTACAAAATGAACCTCTTACATTTCCCATTGCAGATTATTAAAATAATACGAAGTTTCTTGAAAGACAGATCCTTTACAGTGTACATAGGCGATGCACATTCACGTGCAAGTCATATTCCCGCAGGTTGCCCGCAAGGATCCTGCCTCTCCCCAATATTATATAACATCTATACATACGACTTTCCTGCTTTGAGTGGATGCACGGCATCCATTTTCGCTGATTATCCTTTGCTCTGGTAAGCTGGCAACCGATATCTCAGATTCTCTCCAAGCAGCCTTTAACGTTTTAGTTGCGTACTTTACTAAGTGGAAAATTCTTATAAATCCGGAAAAACACAAGCAATATACTTTACAAGGAATAGGAAAAATATTTATATTACTCTACATCCTATAAATCTAAGCCAAGTAGACATTAACTGGGTTAACAATGTTAATTATCTTGGTGTCATTTTAGACAAAAAATTAACTTTTTCTGATCACGTCCAATTTATAATTAAAACAAGTAAGAACGTTGCAGTCGGGCGCCACCGACTGCGTCAGACTCTGTTCCTGTTAAAGGTGTGTAGGCTCAATAAATATGTAGACCGTCCGTCCGTCTTTCCGTATGTTTGAATGCGAGATTATCGAAATTCCTTTTTTGAGCATGTCTTTTACGTCAACTTAGCTACAGTCTTCAAATTTTACATATAGCTTTTTTAAAATAAAATACTATCTTGGTTTTTATATATTTTGGATACTGGCTCCACATTTCACAAAATCAATTTAATATAAGTTCAGTTGCAAATAAAGCCACATTTCCATTTTTTTAAATTTTTTTAGGTAAAACCGTATTTTTAATAAAATATAAGGATTTATGCTGAAAGTTTTATCAAAATCCATTAAGTAACATAGAAGTTATAAAAAAATAACATTTTATTAAATGATAACATCACGCGGCAGCGATGGGAATCGAACCTGGGTCACGCGCTTCGCATGCCACCGACTCTACCCACAACACCACGGCGTCTCTTGCGCGACTATGCGCCAAACTGAGTTTGGAAGTGTTTTGATTTGGTTAAACAGACTTGCGTTATGGTAGCGAAGACCCTGCTTCAATCCCCAGTTAGGTCAACTAGAATTTGTTTTACGGAGGCTTACATTATGATTATTATTATTATTTTTTTTTCGTAAATTTAAATTTCATGAACAGTAACCCACATGTCAAACTTGGATGCTCTACGTCTAAGACTGTAGGAGATACAGTTTTACCCTATTTGCCACGCCCCAAATGGGCGTAGCTATATATAACATATATTTTTGGGTAGAGGTAGGATAGTAGTATATATATTCCAAGTCCCAACTCTTTGACGGAAATATTGCCGAAATTATCACGGTTTTAGTAAAAGATATCGTAATTCCCGATTTGCCACGCCCCCAGAAGACGTGGATACATAACTTTTGACTTATCTTAAGAGGAGGTCAACAGTATCCCACATGTAAAATTTGGACGCTCTAGCTCCAAAACTGTAGGAGATTCAGTTTTATCCGATTTGCCACGCCCTCAATGGGCGTAAATATCTATAATATATACTTTTGATTCCGAGTGATCTACTTGCACATGTATTCTAAATTTCAAGTCTCTAGCTCTTAATACGCTCAAAATATTATAAGATTTATACAAATCGCTATATATATATTCCCGATTTGGTACGCCCCCAGGGGGCGTGGGTATATATAGCTTTTTGATCTAACTTAAGGGAAGGTCAACAGTAACCCACATGCCAAATTTGGATGCTCTAGCTTCAAAACTGTAGAAGATATAGTTTTATCCGATTTGCCACGCCCACAATGGGCGTAGATATTTAATCTATATCTTAAAACGTCCGCGTGGTGTACACGAATATATATTCTAAATCCCATTTCTTAGACTGCAATATTGAGTAAAATAACAGCGTTTTAGTCTTAATAGATATAGCATTTCCCGATTTGCCACGCCCCCTGTGGGCGTATCGGAAAAATACTCAAACTTGATCTGACGCGGATACTCACGAGTATATATTCCAAATTACAAGTCTCTAGCTTCTATAGTGTCCAAATGCTGCGCGTTCATACAGACAGACGGACAGTCGGACAGACGGACAGACAGCAAGACGGACATTGCACAAATCCAAGTTCGGCAATGCCGAAGTTTGGTAATACCCTTGCAATTGTAAAGGATATAGATATAGTTTTCTCTGATTTGCCACGACCCCAACTAGTGGATATATATAATTTTTAGTCAATCTATTGAGCAGGGCAACAATAACCTACATATATATCAAATTTTGAAGCTCTACCTATAAAATTTTAGAAGTTATCGTTTTATCCGACTTGCCACTCCCCAAAGAGGCGGATATATATCGTTTTTCATAATTTTGTCGAAACGGTGAAGCCTAACGTCTGTGACAATTTTTGGAACACTAGCTTTAAAATTGTAGAAGATGCAGTTTTTTACGATTTGGCATGCCCCTAATGGGCGTAGATATATAAACAATATATTTTTTTCTAGGGATGGCTGATAAAAATATATATATTTCAGGTTTCAAGCTTCTGGTTCTAACAGCATCTAAAATATTGGAGGATTTATGTTAAGCACTATATAGTAGGCGTGGATATATAACTTTTTGATCAATCTAAAGGGGAGGTCAAAAGTATATTACTTTCCAAATTTGGAAGCGCTAGGTTCAAAATTGTAGAAGATATAGTCTTACCCGATTTTCCACGCCCCAAAAAGGCGTAGCTATATACTGTAAATATATCCATTCATAAATAGGAATTCTCGACTAAGTTAAGAAAATGAAATGTTCCTATTTAGATAAATTTTCCAGTCCACAATTTTTTACGTGGCTCCGGTATGGGCCGATATTGCTAAAACTCATATCTGTAAAATCCAAGTATTACAAAACAAAATTTTAAAAAGAATATTTAATCTCCCGTGGCATTACCCTACTGCGGAGCTACACTATATTGCCAGAGTCGAACTAGCGTCAGATAGATTGACTAAGTTGCACACAAATTTTGTAACCCGTTGTAGTTATTCATCTTGTCCACATTTACAAATAAGTAATGAACCCTCATAAGCAATAAGCAATTAGTCTTAATTTTAATTTTAAGTTTTTAGTCTTTAAGTCAATTTACGAGGTTTTTGTTTATAATTTTCCTTAAAAAAAAAAATTTCTCTAAATGTAATTAAATTTCCTAAGCAAATAATATTAACATTTAAGCAGAAAAGGTTTATGGCCTGTACTCTTAACTTTCACATGTAAATCACTCACACTTGTGTAAATATTGATATAAAATAAAGTGTTCCTCATAAATTAAATTAATATTAATGTTTCTGCTTTATTCTTGTCAATGCTAAAACTAAAGTAAGCAAATCAGCTACAGCAACAATGCTCCAATTACTGTGGTCAATTTAATATGCCGAAACAGCATAATCTTTGAATTTATTGAGCCTGCTAAACAAGCAAATTCATGAAAATTGTCAAAACAATTCCTTGCGACTTTTCTTAATTCATATTTAAATTGTAGTGTACCTGATAGCTATTTATTTATTTATTTATTTATTTAATAATGTTGACAAAGACGAGTGTCAACGAAAACAAAAATAATATATAACAAGTAAGAACGCTCTAGTCGGGTCTCAGCACGACTACGAGATCCCCTGAACCAAGTCCGAGCTGTTGTTTTAAACAACTTAGCTTACATCTTTTATCTATACATATTACCTCTGCGCGCATATACACATGCACACATTTGTATACACAAGCACACATATACCATGCACACAGAAGCACGCGCGCCGATTACTGTGTAGTTCATTTGAATGTATGTGTGCACACGTACAGGCTGCTGCCGCGTGCTTTTACAATGTTTCCTTTAATAACTTCTGTATTACTTAACGGATTTGAATGCAATTTTCTGCATTGAGTGCCATTAATTTATTGAAAATACGGTTTTCACTTAAAAATTTGAAAAAATGAAATTGTGGCTTTGATAATTTTTTTTTTTATAAATTTTTTTTGTGAAATGTGGAGCTGGTATCCAAAATATGAAAAAATTTAAAATGTATTTTATTTACAAAAAGCTAAAAACAAAATTTGGTAGCTGTAGCTAAAAATATGTAAAAGATATGGTCAAAAATCTGAATCTTGATAAGGTTTTAAATCGATATCATTGAAACGGAAAAATTTATCGAATATCTAAAACAAACTCGATATGCGCGCTGTATACACAGACCATCATGCAAAATTTGAAGTCTCTAGCTCTTATATGTTCTGAGATCGACGCGTTCATACATACGGACAGACGGACGGACGGACGGACGGACGGACGGACGGACGGACGGGCGGACGGACGGACGGACGGACGGACGGACGGGCGGACGGACGGACGGACAGACAGACGGACAGGGCTAAATCGACTCAGCTCGTCGCCCTGATCAAGAATATATATGCTTTAAGGGGTCTGCCACGCCTCCTTCTGCCTGTTACATACTTTTTGCAAAACCATTATACCCTGATTTCCCATTTTCAATGGGTTCAGGGTATAAAAAGT
>JAWNOY010000306.1:0-17986 GCA_035045545.1 Drosophila gaucha | reverse complement strand
ATCAGAATTATTACGTTTGTAGTACGTTTGATGTAGTCAAAACTCCCCAATTTACATCTGAATATATATTCCCTAGTGATTAATGGTCTGAATTAAACGAATATGCATATGGCTCATATGTCAAAGTTAATCTAAGTGATCCATCAACATTTTCCTTTTTGCATAATTGCAAATCAAGATCAATAATTTCCTTTAAGTCCTCATTGGGTAAAGCATGGAAATAAGCAGGAATATTAAATAAATTATCTTCCAGATCAAATTCGATGCATACTCCGTGATCACAAGTAAACCTTCGAAAGCCGAGAATTCTCTACAGCTTTTAGAAGACTAGCTCAAGCTCACTTAATGCGGGCTTTTGTCTCATAGTGTTAAACCTGGTCATTAACACTTCCCTTCTTTCCTTTCTACGATCTCCCGCCCACTGATCTGCCGACATCGAAGAGCCATTATTGCTCGATTCTCGGTCGATGATGTTGATAATGTAGTTCTCTTCCTTCGTGGTGCTACTCCTGACTTCAAGTCCGTTTAGGGTAATACAGTCATTTGAAATATAAGCGATTTCACTCAGCAAAACTATGCGACTGATATATTTCTGTAAGTGAATGGAGTATTTATATTCATATTCAGTCAGCAGTTCTTCCCTGGAGCATTAAGACACTGAGCGCCAAAACAAAACTAAAAAAAATGATTGCTAATATCATAGAACAAAGACATTGTCTCCTCTACTGATATCGAAGTCTAAATCTCAGCCCGAGATTATTTTATACACCGTAAATTCAACGACATTTTTGCACGCCAATATGAAATGCATTTAAGTCATTGTGAGTGCCTACAAAGATATTGCGGAGAGAACACATGTGCATGCCACTTTGCACTCAACCAAATTCATTGGGTCGATCAAATTATTTACAAGTACATGTCACTTAAATGACGAATGCTTACAAAATAAGTACATGTGTATATAAAACAGAAAACCACAAAAATTGTTTTCTTTTTCTCTCCACTTCCAAAACATACAGCGTCTTACATCTATCAAAAAAAAGAAGAAAAAAATAGGTGGTATCAAGTCGCTCTCACTTAAAGTCTTAAACATAAACAACTCTCGCTGTTTTATTCTTCAAAACATATTCCACTTGTCCCAGTTTCTACGACACTGACACTGACATTGACATTGACATTGACGCCATCTGGCGAACACAAAGATCAAACACTTGCGCATGCCACTTGTGTATACAGTACTTAAGCCGGCTGCACAACTCGAAACCAATAAAGAATTCGGTTTTTATACCCTGAACCCATTGAAAATGGGAAATCAGAGTATAATGGTTTTGCAAAAAGTATGTAACAGGCAGAAGGAAACGTGGCAGACCCCATAAAGTATATATATTCTTGATCAGGGCGACAAGCTGAGTCGATTTGGCCCTGTCAGTCTGTCTGTCCGTCTGTCCGTCCGTCCGTCTGTCCGTCTGTCCGTATGTATGAACGCGTCGATCTCAGAACATATAAGAGCTAGAGAGTTCAAATTTGCATGATGGTCTGTGTATGTAGCGAAAATATCGAGTTTGTTTTAGATATTCGATACATTTTTCCGTTTCAATGATATCGATTTAAAACGTTATCAAGATTCAGTTTTTTGACCATATCTTTCATATTTTGGATACCGGCTCCACATCTCACAAAAAAAGATTTATTATAAAAAAAAATTATCAAAGCCACAATTTAATTTATTTAAATTTTTTAGTAAAAACCGTATTTTTAATAAATTAATAGCATTTAATGCAGAAAATTGCATTCAAATCCGTTAAGTAATACAGAAGTTATTTAAGTTATTAATTGTAAAAGCACGCGGCAGTAGCCTGTACGTGTGCACACATACATTCAAATCAACTACGCAGTAAATTGCATTCAAATCCGTTAAGTAATACAGAAGTTATTTAAGTTATTAATTGTAAAAGCACGCGGCAGCAGCCTGTACGT
This sequence comes from Drosophila gaucha, assembly GCA_035045545.1. Lineage (NCBI taxonomy): Eukaryota > Metazoa > Arthropoda > Insecta > Diptera > Drosophilidae > Drosophila > Drosophila gaucha. The sequence goes on along the minus strand of JAWNOY010000306.1, from coordinate 16,009 downwards.
GTGCACACATACATTCAAATCAACTACGCAGTATCGGCGAGCGTGCTTCTTTGTGCATGGTATGTATATGTGTGCATGTGTATCACTGTTGCCAACCAGCTTTTTCCCCGTCAAATCGGGCTTTTTAGACTCTGTTCCCAAAGGGAAAAAGAGTCTATTGGATTTGTGCAATGTCCGTCTTGCTGTCTGTCCGTCTGTCCGTCTGTCCGTCTGTCCGACTGTCCGTCTGTCCGTCTGTCTGTATGAACGCGCAGCATTTGGACACTATAGAAGCTAGAGACTTGTAATTTGGAATATATACTCGTGTGTATCCGCGTCAGATCAAGTTTAAGTATTTTTTCGATACGCCCACAGGGGGCGTGGCAAATCGGGAAATGCTATATCTATTAAGACTAAAACGCTGTTATTTTCGTTAATATTAAAGTCTAAGAAATGGGATTTAGAATATATATTCGTGTACACCACGCGGACGTTTTAAGATATAGATTATATATCTACGCCCATTGTGGGCGTGGCAAATCGGATAAAACTATATCTTCTACAGTTTTGAAGCTAGAGCATCCAAATTTGTCATGTGGGTTACTGTTGACCTTCCCTTAAGTTACATCAAAAAGTTATATACCCACGCCTCCTGGGGGCGTGCCAAATCGGGAATATATATATAGCGATTTGTATAAATCCTATAATATTTTGAGCGTATTAAGAGCTAGAGACTTGAAATTTGGAATACATGTGCAAGTAGATCACTCGAAATCAAAAATATATATTATAGATATTTACGCCCATTAAGGGCGTGGCAAATCGGATAAAACTGTATCTCCTACAGTTTTGGAGCTAGAGCGTCCAAATTTTACATGTGGGATACTGTTGACCTCCTCTTAAGATAAGTCAAAAGTTATGTATCCACGTCTTCTGGGGGCGTGGCAAATCGGGAATTACTATATCTTTTACTAAAACCGTGATAATTTCGGCAATATTTCCGTCAAAGAGTTGGGACTTGGAATATATATACTAGTATCCTACCTCTACCCAAAAATATATGTTATATATAGCTACGCCCATTTGGGGCGTGGCAAATAGGGTAAAACTGTATCTCCTACAGTCTTAGACGTAGAGTATCCAAATTTGACATGTGGGTTACTGTTCATGAAATTTAAATTTACGAAAAAAAAAAAAATAATAATAATCATAATGTAAGCCTCCGTAAAACAAATTCTAGTTGACCTAACTGGGGATTGAAGCAGGGTCTTCGCTACCACAACGCAAGTCTGTTTAACCAAATCAAAACACTTCCAAACTCAGTTTGGCACATAGTCGCGCAAGAGACGCCGTGGTGTTGTGGGTAGAGTCGGTGGCATGCGAAGCGCGTGACCCAGGTTCGATTCCCATCGATGCCGCGTGATATTATCATTTAATAAAATGTTTTTTTTTTATTTTTTTATAACTTCTATGTTATTTAAAGGATTTTGATACAATTTTCTGCATAAATCCTTATATTTTATTAAAAATACGGTTTTACCTAAAAAATTTAAAAACAAGTAAGAACGTTGCAGTCGGCCGCCACCGACTGCGTCAGACTCTGTTCCTGTTAAAGGTGTCTAGGCTCAATAAATATGTAGACTGTCCGTCCGTCTTTCCGTATGTTTGAATGCGAGATTATTGAGATTCTTTTTTTGAGCATGCCTTTTACATCAATTTAGCTACAGTCATAAAATTTTATATATAGCTTTTTTAAAATAAAATACTATTTTTATATATTTTGGATACTGGCTCCACATTTCAAAAATCAATGTAATATAAGTTCAGTTGCAAATAAAGCCACATTTACATTTTTTTTTAAATTTTTTTTAGGTAAAACCGTATTTTTAATAAAATATAAGGATTTATGCAGAAAGTTTTATCAAAATCCATTAACAAACATAGAAGTTATAAAAAAATAAAAAGAAAACATTTTATTAAATGATAATATCACGCGGCAGCGATGGGAACCGAACCTGGGTCACGCGCTTCGCATGCCACCGACTCTACCCACAACACCACGGCGTCTCTTGCGCGACTATGTGCCAAACTGAGTTTGGAAGTGTTTTGATTTGGTTAAACAGACTTGCGTTGTGGTAGCGAAGACCCTGCTTCAATCCCCAGTTAGGTCAACTAGAATTTGTTTTACGGAGGCTTACATTATGATTATTATTATTTTTTTTTTTTCGTAAATTTAAATTTCATGAACAGTAACCCACATGCCAAATTTGGATGCTCTAGCTTCAAAGCTGTAGAAGATATAGTTTTATCCGATTTGCCACGCCCACAATGGGCGTAGATATATAATCTATATCTTAAAACGTCCGCGTGGTGTACACGAATATATATTCTAAATCCCATTCCTTAGACTGCAATATTGACTAAAATAACAGCGTTTTAGTCTTAATAGATATAGCATTTCCCGATTTGCCACGCCCCCTGTGGGCGTATCGGAAAAATACTCAAACTTGATCTGACGCGGATACACACGAGTATATATTCCAAATTACAAGTCTCTAGCTTCTATAGTGTCCAAATGCTGCGCGTTCATACAGACAGACGGACAGACGGACAGTCGGACAGACGGACAGACGGACAGACAGCAAGACGGACATTGCACAAATCCAATAGACTCTTTTTCCCTTTGGGAACAGAGTCTAAAAAAAAAATTTAAATGTGGCTTTATTTGCAACTGAACTTATATTACATTGATTTTGTGAAATGTGGAACCAGTATCCAAAATATATAAAAACTAAAATAGTATTTTATCTTAAAAAAGCTATATGTAAAAGTTTATGACTGTAGCTAAATTGATGTAAAAGACATGCTCAAAAAAGGAATCTCAATAATCTCGCATTCAAACATACGGAAAGACGGACGGTCTACATATTTACTGAGCCTACACACCTTTAACAGGAACAGAGTCTGACGCAGTCGGTGGCGCCCGACTGCACCGTTCTTACTTGTTTCTATGTAACTTAATGGATTTTGATAAAACTTTCTGCACAAATCCTTATATTGTATTAAAAATACGGTTTTACCTAAAAAATTAAAAAAAATGTAAATGTGGCTTTATTTGCAACTGAACTTATATTACATTGATTTTGTGAAATGTGGAACCAGTATCCAAAATATATAAAAACTAAAATAGTATTTTATCTTAAAAAAGCTATATGTAAAAGTTTATGACTGTAGCTAAATTGATGTAAAAGACATGCTCAAAAAAGGAATCTCAATAATCTCGCATTCAAACATACGGAAAGACGGACGGTCTACATATTTACTGAGCCTACACACCTTTAACAGGAACAGAGTCTGACGCAGTCGGTGGCGCCCGACTGCACCGTTCTTACTTGTTTCTATGTAACTTAATGGATTTTGATAAAACTTTCTGCACAAATCCTTATATTGTATTAAAAATACGGTTTTACCTAAAAAATTAAAAAAAATGTAAATGTGGCTTTATTTGCAACTGAACTTATATTACATTGATTTTGTGAAATGTGGAACCAGTATCCAAAATATATAAAAACTAAAATAGTATTTAAAATATTAAAAAAGCTATTTGTAAAATTTTATGACTGTAGCTAAATTGAAGTAAAAGACATGCTCAAAAAAGGAATCTTTCGGACGGACGGTCTACATATTTATTGAGCCTACACACCTTTAACAGAAAGAGAGTCTGACGCAGTCGGTGGCGCCCGACTGTAATGTTCTTACTTGTTTTTATTAAGAAAAATGTTTCAGAAAAATTGAAGAATTCAATACATTTTCCTACAAATCATACAAAATTTGCTTCGAAAATTAAGCTTTTTTACCAGCTTTTTTCTCGGCAAACTTCGCATTATTTTGGGTCTATTTTTCCTTGATCTAGCTTTTTTTGCTAAACAAAAGTTGGCAAAACTGATGTGTATACAAATGTGTGCACGTGTATATGTGTGCATGTGAATATGTGTGCATGTGTATATGCGTGCCTGTGTATATGTGTGCATGTGTATAGATAAAAGCTGTAAGCTAGGTTGTTTAAAACATCAGCTCGGACTTGGTTCAGGGGATCTCGTAGTGCTAGAGCTTTCTTACTTGTTTGTTATAGCGACGTAGCCTCGCTACCCACTTTTATCCACACTTAAAATAACAAGTAAGAAAGCTCTAGTCGGGTCTGCCCGACTACGAGATCCCCTGAACCAAGTCCGAGCTGATGTTTTAAACAACCTAGGTTACATCTTTTATCTATACATATTACCTCTGCGCGCATATACACATGCACACATACATACAGGCACTCATATACACGTGCACACATATACACATTCACACATATACACATGCATACATTTGTATACACATGCACACATATACATACCATGCACACAGAAGCACGCTCGCCGATTTCTGCGTAGTTGATTTGAATGTATGTGTGCACACGTACAGGCTGCTGACGCGTGCTTTTACAATGTTTCCTTTATTAACTTCTGTATTACTTAACGGATTTGAATGCAATTTTCTGCATTGAATGCTACTAATTCATTAAAAATACGGTTTTCACTAAAAAATTTAAAAAAATGAAATTTTGGCTTTGATAATTTTATTTTTTAAAAAATTTTTTTTGTGAAATATGGAGCCGGTATTCAAAATATGAAAAAATAGAAAATGTATTTTATTTACAAAAAGCTAAAAACAAAATTTGGTAGCTATAGTATATGCATATGTATATGGTATATATATATATATATAGTAAATATGTAAAAGATATGGTCAAAAAACTGAATCTTGATAACGTTTTAAATCGATATCATTGAAACGGAAAAATGTATCGAATATCTAAAACAAACTCGATATTTTCGCTACATATACAGACCATCATGCAAAATTTGAAGACTCTAGCTCTTATATGTTCTGAGATCGACGCGTTCATACATACGGACAGACGGACAGACAGACGGACAGGGCCAAATCGACTCAGCTCGTCGCCCTGATCCAGAATATATAAGTTAATTACTGGTTAATTAAAACTGAGTTTATTCAATATCAAATGTACAACTGAATTGACTTAAACCAAATCTATCCCTAGCAAGCTATGGTGTATTGGCAGCGACGTCGGCAGCGTCGTCGTTGGTGGTGTCGATGGCCTGTTGGGCAATGAGCTTGTTCGTATTCTTCTTAGAATCGCACTTTGGTTGGCGTGTGCAGGAAATTGGGCAGACGCGATGTCAGCGGTTTGATGTAATTCTGATCAGCATTTTTATATACTTCTGATCAGTTGTTACAAAGCTTGTTGTTGGTGTTACTATCAGGCATGTGAACCTTTTAAATCTTAACTCTTCCCCCTTTGATTTGAGCTTGTCCTCAAGCGGCTATCAAAAGAAAGGAATGTTGTTAAAACGAAGCTTGTTAACCTCGGGTTTTTCGATTTTTATATGAGTGCGTTCTATTTTGTTGGATGGTTGTTCTTGACCGAGTTGCAGGATAATTTCTTTTCCTTTTCTTCTCATAACGTGTAATATGCACGTGAGGAGAAATACAGATATAAACAATGTTATGAATGCGACTCTATTCGTTGTGGAGTGGGCTTGGAGCTTTTGCATATTTTTAGTGTTTGTGGTGTGCAATTCCTCCAAGGCTTGTAAAGATAAAATCTTTATACGCTCACTCTCCATTGGCGTTATTTGGGTAGTCGGATACCCGGGTTTCATCATTGTAACCTCTACGCTGCTAAATTCTTTATCTTCGATACGCACAGTTGCATTCCAGAAACTCACGAGATAAGTGCCCATTACACTCTTTGCTTCGTCTCTCCATTTAACGATGCCGTTGAAATCATTTACCAGTATGAGTCCCTCGTCGATTTCTTCTATTTCCGGGATGTGATCGGCGTTACTGAAACCACACAGCGCTTGCTCTCCTCTAATCAGCTTAGGTATACAATTATTATTAGTTAGATTAACAATTTTGAACTTATCGCAAATTTTAGTATTGTTGAAACTTTTACATTTGGTTCTTATTCCATACATTATCTTATTACATTCGAATATTTCATTAAATTCTAGGTTGACAATATTATTGTTTTTCACTACTGGTTTTATAATGGAATTTTTACAGTTAATTTCTTCTAAATTTGGAATCTTTACAATGTACAGGATAGTTGTTCCATTATGCAAAATGGATACGTCTGAGAACTCTAGCATTTCTTCAATGTTTAATGGTGGCATGTTACTTTTATTGAATTGTTCGCTTACTAACTCTATTTCTTTTTCGCCCATTGTATGGCATACTTAATGTTTATTATTTCTTCTTTTAAAAGCCTAATTTGATTTTGAAAGCTTACGGCTATCTCGTCACTTATAAGTGAGTCTTTTTTTATGGTGTTCGTTAGGTCATTTGAAATTTTCGTTAGTTTATTGATTCTGTCCTCTAATTGTCTGTTTATAATAACCTGTTTGTTGTCATTTTCTATAAGTTTGTTTATATTGTTCGTGAGCATGATTAAATCGTCATTGTCTGGGCTGCCTGCTACATACTTCCAGGCTGTGCCTAGCATATTTATTGACCTGGTTGGTCGTTTCTGGTACGACGCTATTGTACCCAAGGTAACCATGGCTTGATGTATCTCGTGACTTAATGTATGGTACAGCGTATTTGTTTTGAGGTCTTGTTCTATATAAAAAAGAAGATTGTCTAGTGCGTATTTGATGTGCTCTAGTTCTATAACTTGTACAATTCTGGTCGTCGATATTTGTAGTTTGCGTCTGTGTAATTCTTTATATCCAAATGTCCGTCAATTGGTGTTGTTGTCATCATAAGTAGCAGCCTGTAATTTTTATATATTTTTTAAATTGCTCTTATGAATAGTTTTGCCTGTTGTTGTTAGTACTGTCGTGTTTCTGACCTCTTTTACTATTTCCTTTCTATATCTGGGTGAAAGTTTAGTACCCAATCTTGTGTTTATTTTAACCTATATTTCTTGTCCCGTTGTATAAGTCCGTATGTCATTGCGTTTCTTGTTGTGGTTTACCATGTCCATTGATTGTTTTTGTTTTAGTCGTTCAATGTTATCTTTCCTGGCCTGTTTGTACTGTTCTGGATCTGTAGTCACATTCCTGACAAAGAATACGTCTAGAGGTCGTTTGTTAGTGGTTGAGTGTATCGTGTAATTATAGTCATATATGGACTTATCGATTAATTCTCGGAACGTTCTATACTCTAGCTTCCTTTTGTTACACCTCATAATGTCCGAAAGTGTGGAATGAAATCTTTCCACCTGACCGTTAACTGCGCTTTTGTATGGTGGAGTTTTGTACACCTCGATACCTAGTTGATCTTTCATCATGAAACTTATTGATCACTACGACTTTCGGTACCCCGTAATAAGATAAGATGTCATGAATTGGTTTTTTTATGTCCTCTATAGCCCTTGATTTGATAATTCGTCCCTGAGCTAATTTTGAAAACTTATCTACTGCTGTTAGTACTAAGTTTTTTTCCGTCGTGGATATGTCGATATGAACTGTGTGGCCTGGATATTGGGGAATGGATGTTTCTCTTAATTTTGGGTTAGTTGGATGTCTGTCGTACTTTTCTTCTTTACAGATTCTACATTGCTTGACCAGTTCTGCTATGTTTTGTTTTATTCTTGGGAAGTAGTATCTTTCGGACAACTGTTTTTTATTTTCGAGTGCGTTGCGGTGAGCTCTGTTGTGCACTCTTAATATCTTTTCATCTTGTTCTGTTTCGTTTGTCAGGTCTTCCAATTGGGTCTGTGAGATTCTAACTTTAAAATTTCTAAAGTGTTGGGGGTATATTTGCTGAATTCTATTCATGATTTCTTCAGATGTTGTTATTCCATTTATTACTGATGGGTTTAAGTATTTCTTAAGGATTTGTATTAAATCGTCCGGTGTGAAGTCTAGTCGAGTTGTGACGTGTCTATGAAACGTTGGGAATGGTATTTGGAACTTATAGTCATTGTGGTTATCTTTAGTGAGGAACAATTGATTCTTAAAAGCGTTGATTGGGACTTATATGCTTGGGATTAAATTATGGTTTGTGCTATCTGCACTGTGTTGAGTGGATGCTACTGAACTGATATTGTTTATGGTAGGGATTCTGGACAATGCATCGGCTACAATATTATCCCGGCCTGGCTTATAAAGAAGTTCGTAATCGAACTCTTCCAGGTATGCCTTCCACCTCTTGATTCTAGCGTTCCCATTCCAGCTGCTAAGCGAATGTGTTAATGGTTGGTGATCTGTGTATATTTTTACCCTTGCCTTACCGTATAGGTAGTTCTGAAGGGCTTTCAATGCCCAAATGATTGCTAACATTTCTTTCTCGTTAGTAGCATAATTCTCTTCCGCTTTTGAGAGTGTTCTTGACAAGAACGATATGGGTCGTTTATTTTGAGATAGGACTGCTCCAATGGCAAAGTTGGAAGCGTCGGTTGTTAAGTGAAATTCCTTATCAAAGTCTTCTTTAGTGTCTTCGTTCGACACTAAAGCGTTTTTTATTTTGTTGAAAGCTTCCTTGGCCTCTTGGTCAAGATTGATTAATTTTTTGCGGATTGATTTTTGGACACTCGTCCATCTTCCCTTCTTAAGAGAGACCTAAGTGGCTTTGCTAACTTAGCGAAGTCTTTTATGAACCTTCTTTAGTAACTAGAGAGTCCGATAAAGGATCTCAAATCTTTCAGAGTTCTTGGGTAGGGATATTTAGCAATGGTTGTTATTTTGTCCGGATTAGTCTCGACGCCCCTGTCTGAGATGACAAAACCAAGAAATTCGACTCGATTTTTGAAGAACTCGCATTTGTCCAACTGGCATTTCATGTTGGCTTCTTGTAAGATTATGTCCAGATTTTTTGAATGTGTGTCATTATCTTTACTGAATATGATAATGTCATCTATGTATATGAAGCATATCTTCCCGATATGTTCACGAAGTATGTCGTCGAGTGCTCTTTGAAAAATTGATGGTGCGTTTTTTAGTCCAAAGGGGAGTCGTGTAAACTCGTATTTTCCGTTATTCACGGAAAACGCTGTCTTTCCAATGTCGGATTCTTTTAATGGGATCTGGTGGAAACCACTTTTCAAATCTAGAACTGAGAATATTTTGTTATTGCCTAATTGTGCTAGAACTTCATTAATTTCTGGAATCGGGTATTTATCTGAAATGGTTTCTTTGTTCAGTTTTCGGTAGTCGATAACCATACGGTATTACTTTTCTTTAGATGCGTCCATTTTCTTAGGCACAATCCATACAGGAGAGTTGAATGGTGATCGGGATGGTCGAATTATTCCGTCATCTAAAAGTTCTTTTATTTGTTTATTTACTTCGTCCTTTAATGACATCGGAAATTGGTAGAACTTAGAATATACCGGAGAGTCGGTAGTTGTTCTAATTTCAGCCCTGACATTAGTTCTGTATGTCAGTTTTTCGTTAGGATTAGCAAAAAAATTTGGGTACAATCGGACTAAGTATTCCAATTTTTGTTTTTGCTCGTTCGTCATATGGTCTGTTCGTGGGACTACAGTATTGACCGCCTCGAGTTTTTTCTCTTTAATGGGTATGCATATGTTTTTTTTGATAATTAATAAATTTTTGCTGCTTTGAATAACGGCATCTAATTCCTTGAGACTATCATTTCCTAATATAGCATCGAATGTTTTATGTTTTCGATGTTTTTAAAGTGGTTAACAAGAAAAATTTTACTTTAATATCTGTTCTGTTAAAAAGGTTAGCAAACTTGTGGTGTGTGATTTTAATATTTCCGGCTACTGTGACGGCTTCGAAAGGGTTTTTATTAGGGATGGGGTTATTAATAAACTGAGGTTGAATATAGTTTCTGTTTGATCCTGTATCTATTAGTATTTTTAGTAATTTACCGCCCCCCATCTTACATTCTATGTAAGGTAGTGAGGAGGTTTTTATCCTAAAAAATTAATGTCTGAATGTTCGTATTGGGTGTTATCTGAAGCTTCTGTTTGTTCGTTGTATTCCCCTAACGATTGTTCGAATTCTGTCTGTCCTTCGTATTGTGCGATTGCTCGTTCGTATTCTTCCATGGTCATGTGGCTGTCAATAGGTTCTGTCTCTGTATGTCCTTCTTCACTCGTTTGGATGTTAAAGCTTCTCTGTCTCTTGTCGGGTACTTGAGCTGGGGGTGGAGGTCTTTTGCCTGTTTCGAAATTTGGTCTGTTCATGTAGTTTACCATTCTGGTGCGGATGGTCGGGTCTACGTCCATTGGTTCAGGACGAGGCTGAGGTTTCGGTGCTGATGGCCGAGGAGGAGCAAAGATTTGCTGCTGTTGCGTCTGGTAGTTCTGTTGATTGTTAAACGTATGTTGTCTGTAATTGACAGAGTTTGGCCAAGGTGTTCGAACTGGCAATTGTGGTCTAGGACCTGTAAGTGGGGCTCTCATAGTTTGGGTAAAACCGGAGTTATTGAAAGATTGACCAGTACGAGGTGCCAGTGTTGGTTTGGGTTGACTTTTAAAGTTAGTTTGATGGTTCTTGTTAAACGCCATGTTAGTGCGATAGTTCTGATTTTCTAGCTTTAGACAGAAGTGAAGTGCCGATAGCAGATCTGCGGGTTCTTTTATCCCGAGGAGTCGAGGTAAATCACTTTTTAATCCTCGTATAAAAGTTCTAGAACTAGAAGTGTAGAACCAACAGATCGGTAGAAGTGATGCTTGGCGGTTTTTACTGCTGCTTCCCATAATCCACCAAAGTGAGGGGACCGGGGAGGGATGAAGCGCCAGTCGATAGAGTCGACCAGACAGAAATTCATTACTGCACTTTGATGAGCATCTGACAGGAATAGCTGCTTTAGCTCCTGAAGCTCATTGCTGGCTCCAACGAAGTTTGTGGCATTGTGAGACCAAATCTGACTTGGCTTTCCTCGCGTACATATAAAACGCTTGAGAGCCAGCAAAAATGCAGCTGTAGTCAAGTCCTTGACTAGCTCCATCCAGACTGCCTTCGTAGCGAAGCAAACGAAAATGCAGATGTAGCATTTTACTGGAGCCTTACTTCGCACGTCAGTCCTGTACCAAAACGGTCCGCAAAAGTCTATTCCAGTGACTGTAAAAGCACGACAACCTTCAACGCGATCCTTAGGAAGATCCGCCATTATATGTTCCATTAGACGAGGCTTGGCGCGAAAGCATATCACGCATTTTTGGATAACATTGGCCACAGTTTTCCTTCCACCAATTGGCCAGTACTAGGACCGAATCAACGCTAGCACAGCTTGAGGACCATCATGCAAGTTTCGTTGATGGAACTGCGTGATGATGGCACGCGTCACCGGATGATTCCGGGGCAAGATAATCGGATGTCGGCTATCAAAATCCAACGAAGAGTTTTTGAGACGACCGTCCATACGTAACAAACCATTTTTATCAATAAATAGCGACAGGGAGGCAAGGCAGCTAGTTGGATGCACCCTGCCCTTGCTTTGAAGCTCTTTGAAATCTTTCCAAAAATTAGTTCGCTGAATCACACGCATAAGTATTTGCGTGCCGTGTTGTGTGTTTGCAAGAGCAATACCAGGGCCACGGTTGCTCCAGATGAACTTGGATACGTATGCGAATGTTCGCTGCAATCGAACAAAGGAGTTCGCATACTTGCAATCGAAAGAAATGTCATGGACGGGGCATTTCATGAGAAGAACAGTCTTCCGTCTCTCGGCTGCAGTCCTCTCTGGCACCACGGAAGCTGGCCATTCGGATTGTTCCTTGCATATGAAGTTAGGGCCACTGAACCAAAGTGCTGAAGCGTTCAACTCGGCGGGCAGTGCACCTCGAGAAAGCATGTCAGCAGGATTAAGTGCAGTAGGTACGTAACGCCACTTCATTGCTGAGGTGAGCTCCTGTATAGCTGCGACTCGATTCGCAACGAATACGTTAAACCGTCCAGGCTCATCACTTATCCATGATAGTGCAACGGTAGAATCACACCAGCAATAAAATTGGCCCTTAAACACGCCCATGTGATATACTTCGTCCATCAAGCGTGACAGCAGGTCTGCTCCACATAACTCAAGTTTCGATACCGTAAGCGTTTTTAGCGGAGACACTCGAGACTTTGAGCAAAGCAGTCTGCTGGTGCACTGATGTCCCTTAGATACTATGTATATACAAGCCCCGTAAGCGTCGATGCTAGCGTCGCAAAACCCGTGGACCTCTAATTCTGCTTCCGGAAGTAAGACCAGCCGAGGAAAGGCGCTCCTATGACCGTTGCCAAAATTATTGCAAATGTCAAGCCATGTTGTGTGCAAAGTTTCAGGAAGACTCTCATCCCAATCGAGCTTATTTCTCCAAAGCTGCTGCAAGAAGATTTTTGCCTTAGTTATTACTGGGCCCACAAGTCCAAGGGGGTCGTAGAATCGAGCGATGGCCGATAACACCGATCGCCTGCAAGGCTTGGAGTGCGAATGTAAGGCTAGGTAAGCGAAGAGCAGCTGATCAGATGCTGAATCCCATGCAAGACCGAGTGTCTTTGTGATGTCGCTGCCATCATTGAATTTTAGAAATGTCTCTTTATCTGCATCCGGCACGCCGTCAAGAACGATTGGATGGCTTGAGCACCACTTCCGAAGTTTAAATTTCCCACGAGCCAAAATGTCCGACGTTTGCTGCATTACATTTCTTGCTTCTTCAATTGAGCTGCCTCCAGAAATTAAGTCGTCGACATAAAAATCACGACGCAATACATCAGCTCCAAGTGGATAAGCAGTTTGCTCATCATTGGCAAGCTGCTGCATAGCGCGCACAGACAAGAATGAAGCAGGCTTTGTTCCATACGACTCTCCCAGCAGTTGACAATTGGGTTTGACAGGCAAACAAACCGAGTATTGGCCAGTGGGTAGCCGATTGACGTTCTTTACAAAATGTGTCTCACAGTCCAACTCTTCCTTGCTAGTCTTTGAGAAGGACTCACTGCAACCCTCGACCTCCCAGAGACGCCGAACGAGATGATCAAGCTGATCTTCACAGCTAAACTCTAGATCCTGCTCTGAAGTCACATTTGACGACAGCAGAACAGCCTCCTGACGTCGATCGCCGCCTCCAGAAACAACCCAACCAAGCCGCGTCTTTTGAATGAGCGGTAATCCAGGCATCAGCTTGATTTGACCCACGCATAGTAGCTCAAAAACAAACTGGATCCAATGAGCAAATCTATCCGCTGCGACTTATAAAATGCTGGATCAGCTAAAGTTATATTTGATGGTATGTTCCAATTGCTTGCGTCCACATTGAAACTTGGCTGTCTGCCAGTTATGCCGAACGCTACCATGGCTGTGATATTGGTTGCAAACTCCGATGAATGAGCGCGAAGACTGAGGTGAACAGTGTGCCCGTCAGTCGGAATTCTGCTGTCACCAAGACCGCAAACAATCGCCGAAGACCTTGTCCTTTTTAGTTGCAGTTGGTTGGCAAGTCTGGCAGTAATGAGATGAAGCTGAGAACCTGAATCCAGAAGTGCACGACATGGAACGAAGGTGCCAGAAGATTTCCTGACCAGAACCACTGCGGTGGCCAAAAGCACAACATCAGAATTGAGATCTTGGGCGACGAGAGTATTAGGTGCGCTTTGGGACGGATTTGACCCCTTGTGCGCCATTGAAAATGATGGCGACTGATTTGATTGAGGTGCCAATCGCGATGTGCTGGAGTCGTTAAGGTGGAGTAACGTATGATGCCTGGCTCCACAAACACGACAGCCGCTTGAGCTACAGTGCCGACATTGATGCCCGAACTTTAGGCAGTTGAAGCATAGCCTAGCCTTCTTGGCTTCCTTTACTCGAAGATCAGCAGACAAATTTGTAAATCTTGTGCAGTGGGAAATGGTATGTTGAGGATCATCACAAAACCTGCAGCTCTGCACCCCTTTAGTCGTTGTGACCAGCACTGATTTGCTTGGAATGCCTTTGCTGCTGTGGCTCAGTTGCTTGTTCGAAGCGTAGCCGGCCATGGCGAATGCGGAGACTTGCTCATATGTCGGTATATGGTCTGCCATTTCAGACCTATCCAATTGCTCCTCCCACTTAGCTTGTGATCCCATATCGAGCCTTTGCAGCAGCACCTGAGCTATCAAAGCGCTCGCTATTTGCTCGGTGCTACCTAGGCTGCCGAGTGCACGCATATGAACATTAAATTTGTCAGACAGCTCTCTCAACTTGCTGATAGATCCATTTTCTACCTTCCGTAGCCCCAAGATCTCAACGATGTGTGCCTGAAATATTAAACGTCGGTTATCAAATCGTTTTTTCAATAACTGTATAGCCTTGGCATAGTTATCGTGTGAGACTTCCATGGACTGAATTGTGTCCAACGCTGCGCCATCTAAACAGGATCGTAAATGTTGCAGCTTCTCTACGTCACTGAGGTCGGGATGACTATCAATGATCACTGCAAACATTGAATAAAAGGAGTCCCACTTTCCATATCCACCACTAAACGTAGGCAGTCTTAGTGGTGGCAGTGCCGGAACTGAACGCAGCTTAGACTGATTGAGCGTGGAGCTAAAAGACACTTGAGCTGTTCTGACTTTCATTTCTGACAGAACTGATGATTGAAAAAACATTAGCAATTCATCAAAGTTCGTGCGCAGATCACTATTCATTTCGTCAACGTCTAGCTCTTCCAGGCCGTCATGAGCCACATTAAATGATTGGCTCAGCTGGTTAATGTGGTCTAAAACCACCGTCAAGTTGCTCTCGCTTTGTTCGGTCAACGCATCAGAATCAAGCCTTGCTTGCAAAGTCTTTAGCCGCTCGTATACCGATTGCACTTTGCGTTTGTAAATCACCACTCGCTCATCACGCACAGCTGTACTACTTTCTTTAGTTGCCATGCCGCGCAAAGATGTAAAGCACAGGCGAATTACCGATAGAGATTGCGTGATACCGCTTCGAAGCAACTTAAGTATGTGTGGGCGTATGCAAATGCTTGTAACGACAACACTTTGTATTTGAGTCTGTGTGTGTGTACTGTTGAACAGGCGCCACTGCAAGCGAGACGACGAGAATGCAAGACTAAGATGCGCAAACGAAAATTACACCAAATGTGCAGATCACTGCATATGCATACATATGTTTGTATGTGCATATGTGTATGTATGCAAAGCCAGCGGCACATTAATTATTTGAATGTATGCGCACGCACTGCTGACCGACAATGCCTTAGAACAATCACTTTAAGTTATTCGCTATTATATCCGTTCAATTTATTTTTAAGAACCGAGAAAATTGCAATAAAAATTATCTTTATAAGTATGCAGCCGATGTTTTAACACGCACTGGTAATTGCTTTACGCGCGCCACTGTATTGCGAACATTGGTGAAGAGGGCGTACTGATAGCGTGGCGACGAACGAAACTGCACAACTTAAGCAATCACGGCTTATGCCTTTGCTCACATAGAAATTGCACATATTTGTATGTACATATGTTTGTTAGTCTATGCAATTTATGATATATGTATGTTTAGTTTATACATATATGTTCACAACGACTAAAATCACGTCGGGGTCACCAAATGTTGAGTCAACGAGCTTTTTCGTTGGCTATGTATGTTATAATTTTAATTATAAGCCAGTTGTTGTTTTATTTAATGCTTTATTGAGTTATATGTTAACACTGTGTGCAAGCGACCAAAGTGTCGTGCGATCAGCCAGATAACAACTTGCTGCTATTGAACACTGTATGCAAGCGACCAAATGCCGTGCGATCAGCCAAGAACAATAGAGCACTATAAACTTAATATGCAAATGCGAGCAAGCGACCAAAGTGTCGTACTGTCCGCCAAAGGTTATTAAAGCAACTACTAACTATATATGCCAGCTTAACAATGCGGCTGCACGGAGAGTGCGAATTAGACCGAAAAGGGAGAGCATGAAGGGCAGCGATTATCTAAGAGAGAGCAGCAGCCACATGCACAGCTGCTCTTCCAATTGCGTTGCTCTCTTTAAGGTGACCACTCGTCTGTGCTGCTG
>JAWNOY010000304.1:0-42665 GCA_035045545.1 Drosophila gaucha | reverse complement strand
TAATAATCTTCTCCCTGTGTCGGCTGCATTTCTCCTTTTATATGCCATCGGCAGGCCCTGCTTCGTGCTGGACCGGGGCCTGCTTATGGTACTCGTGTCCACTTAACGGTGCCATTGCGTGATTCTCTCGAACATTCCATTCGCCGAAGCTCCGTTATCTTGGCGCCTTCGTATGTCTGGCGTATGCGCGACTGCATCAGCTATCGCTGCGCAAACGCGAACGGCACTTCGGCTAACCGTTAGTTGTTCGCCTGCGTGTGCGACACGAGCCCATTGCTGAATAGCCGAGTGCGACAGAGAGCCACTCCTGTGCGTCTGTGTCGCGTTCGGCGTAGCGGGGTTTACTCCAACCGTTATGGAGTTTGCTGTGAGGAGCTGGGCCGTTATATATATATGCCTATATATATATATAACTCCCTGGTCCATCATATTGTTCCTCACATTACTAAGTAATAGTAGGAACAAAAATATTGCTTTCTTCATATCAGCACTTACATTTAGTAATAGTTTTAAAATAAATAAAAATAAAAAAAAAATAAAAAATAGTCTTTCTTCAAAGTTGCACTAAAATTACATATTTTTATATAAAAAAAGCAACTTATCGAGATTCGCGCTTGACAATCTTGTGCGCCTTTCGTTTAATATTTTGCCCGATGACGAAAAAACTCTCTCGCTTGTCGCAGAGCTCACAGGGATACATAAAATGTGTTTGGCCACCACTTGTAACAATTTCAAGTTAGTTGCCTGCTTCCAAAAATCTAAAACTCCCATATTTGATAAGTAGTTGTGGCATAATATTTTTCTATCTCTAATTCTATCGGATTTTTATCAAGTTTCAGTTTTTTTGGTTGATTTCTATCGAAATACTCTTGAAATTTATAGTTCGTATTTGGCGAAGAGTTTTCAATTTTCGAGTCGTCATCTGTGTCACTTTCGATTTCATAAATTTCAAACATCATGCTTTTTACGGTTTCTAAAACATGATTTTTCTTTTCATCAGGCAAAAAACTTAGTTCTTTGAATGGAGGGTTTAAAAATAATCCAACCAAATGCACTGAAGTTGGCTGAAAACGCATCTCCAAAGAACTTAAAGTTTTTTGTTTTAGTTGTTCTATTACATTGGAATCAAATATTTCTACTGTACATTGTTTTTTAAGCTTTTCATACCATAATGCATATAAATGAAATTTTGGATTTCAGACGATAATTGATCGGAACAATCTTTAAAGGGTTTTAAAAATGTAACTAGATTTTCTATTAAAGTGAAATCAATATTAGCTATACGTTTTAACTCATTTTTTGATACAAGTAAAATTTTGATTTCTTGCTGGACCTCCCAAATACTTTCAAGCATAAAAAATATAGAGTTCCCATGCGTTTTTATTTCTTGCTTTAGAGATTTGCTTAATTTATGATTGAGCTCGGAATGCTTGAAAAATTTTACAAGATTTTTTGAATTGTCTATTAAAACTTTAATTTCATCAACGGGATTCTTTTCCATAATATCATCCATTACTAAGTTTAAGTTATGGCAGGCGCAAGAAAGCCTTTTGTAATATTTAAACGCGGCAACCACGTTCGCCCCATTGTCAGTAACAATTACAGAATTTCTTAACTTATTTAGCAAGTTGTAATCAAGCAATATTTCCTTAATTTGATCCAAAATATTAACGCCGGTTTTCTTTCCGTACTGGGCGCCTATGTTCAAAACAGCTTGAACATATTCACGAAAACCATTTCCTATAAATTTAGCAAATATAACATTGATATACATATATATGAAATTCAACTTAGACTTACCCTCAGTGACACTCAATGGCAACAAATCTTTTGCCACAAATGTTAGCTGCTTTTTAGCTAGCTCATCAAGAACTTTTTCGGGATAGCCTTTGATGAAAAGTTCACCTTTGGTTGATTTGGCGGAGCAACAAAAGTGCATTTGTGACGAGCAAGTGTTGTGGTGCCGTGCTTTGCACTAAATGCAAACACAGTTTAGCATTTGCATCAGCACACAAAGTCTAGACGCTTGCCGTCGCACTCAACGTGCTTAAAATTTTTCCACACATCACTTTTTCCAACTGTATTATCAACTAGTTTATATCGAGCGTCAACGGCAGTAATAGCTCTCTGAATTTCAACTTTCGTTTTTGCAATTTTTAATACACTTTCGTTAATTTCATTAGTATTCACATCCGACATTTCTTGATCTTGTTCTTTTTTCTCCGCTCTTCTTTTTAGTGATCGCAATTGTAATATATGGTGATGATAATTGCAATTGAAACAATCGACAACAAACATAATCGATAGTGTACGCAAAGTTAAGAAAAGAAAAAATTTTAATATATCGCAATAGCGTTCTTATATTTTCAAATAAATTTTCGGCTTGAGCGCCCTAGCCCATACCCGCCCGCACCCAACCCGAAATTAGATTTTTCAGCCCAAACCCACGGTTACCCGCGGGTACCCACGGGTACCCGTCAAAAACCCAGCCCATGCCCATCTCGGAACTTCCGACTGCTGCCGTTGCAGCGTCGGGCGGCTTAACAGTGGCAGCTGGATCGGCCTCCATTCCTCTTGCGTCGGCTGCTGCTGCTGCTGCTGCTGTGTCGGCTGTTGTTGCTGCTGCTGCTGCTGCTGCTGCTGCTGTGTCGGCTGGTGCTGCTGCTGTGTCGGCTGTTGCTGCTGCTGCTGCTGCTGTGTCGGCTGCTGCTGCTGCTGCTGTGTCGGCTGTTCCTGCTGCTGCTGCTGTGTCGGCTGCTCCTCCAGCGAGAAACCTGGTGGCCATGCTTCGACCGCCTCTCGCCAACATACCTCCACGTGTAGCTCATGGCAGCTTTGGCGCCACGCGACAGTCGGTGGCTCCGGTCCCGCCTCTTCTTCTGAGTCCGATGAGATGACGATCACGTCGGACTCCTCTGCCGCTTCCGCTACTCCTCGTTCCTTTTCGTCCTCGGTGTCGGAGATGACGATGGTCTCGTCGCTGTCCGTTGCCTTGCTACTATAGGACGTGGGAGGCCGTGCCGTTCTTCATCCAGGGCCCGTCCGCTTCCCAGTCTGGCACGTATGGCGCGGCTTTCGGTGCCCATATCTCGTCCTCGGACTGTGGCGTCTCCCATCCTTTGTTTGTCGCACTGAACGGTATGTATGGTCACTGACCTGGCGTTGAGCTGACGCAAATCCACACATAGCCGCCATTTCCCGGTCTTCTTCTTGACCATTACTATCGGTGCGCTATGTGGGCTCTTCGACGGCTCAATGCAGCCCTTCGCCAGCAGCTCATCTACCTTTGCGTTGATTTCGGCCTGCATCTTGGGATTCTTCGGGAAATATCTCTGTTTGATAGGTCGATCGTCATGCATCATGATCCGGTGTTCGGTGATATTCGAGGTTCCCTTGGTGTGGTCGAAGGCTGCCAATTTTCTTTTGAGAAACTCGTCCACTTCCACATCCTCGTGGAGTGGCTCTCTGGGCGCCTTTTCCATCTCCTGGGTTGCCGTGTCCGAGATGCCGACTGCCACCGACAATCTCTCGTCCCGGTGTGTGTAATGTTGTGGATTACTCGGCGCAATCTCCAGTTTCAGCCCGGCGCACTCTATTATGATGCCTATGCTGACTAAAAATTCCCAGCCCAGCACTAAGTCGTCGATCACCCCGGGCAGGACCAGCAACGGTATCCTTACTTCTCGCCTACCCAAGTGGACTGTCGCCTCCAGGAGTTTGTCCACTTCGGTGCAGCTTCCGTCTGCCAAACGAATCCAGCTTCGCGTGGTGCTCCACCGGCCCACGTCACCGAGCCTGTTAGCTAGCTGTTCACTAACAAAGCTGCTTGTCGCTCCGGTGTCGATCGTGGCCTTAAACTGTTCGGCGCCGATTTTAACCGTCGCCGAAAGTTGTGCACCCTCGTCGTAGATGTCGCCTACTGGCGTTTGGGGCCTCCTCGTTGCAGTTCCCGCTCGCCCCTGGATGGCGGGTGCCGCTGGTCGTTTCCCGACTGGCAACACGCGTGCGTCCTGACTCCAATCCGCCCACATTGCCAGCAAAACTCCAGCATGGCATTTCGGCACTCTATTGCCCAGTGGTCCTCTTGGCCACACACGCGGCATGCCCTCGCTGGGTTCTGGATGTGGGTCCTCGGGCCTTCCATTTGCCTTCTTGGAGCTGGCCTGGGCCTTGCCATTTCTGTCTCCCGGCTGGGGTGGTGTGTGCTTCCCATGCTACCACTCCCAGCGTCGTCCATGGCCCTAAACATTGTTTTCTCTGGCTGCATTTGCGGGCGCAGCTTTTCTCGGTCTTTTTCGAGTTCTTCGAACTCATCGGCGAGCAGCATCAGCTCTGTCAGGCTGCGGAACTGGTACGGCTGAGCGTATGCACGTAAGTCGGGGAGCCTGTTATTGTATATATATTTGAGTAATAATCTTCTCCCTGTGTCGGCTGCATTTCTCCTTTTATATGCCATCGGCAGGCCCTGCTTCGTGCTGGAGCGGGGCCTGCTGATGGTGCTCGTGTCCGCTTAACGGTGGCATCACGCGATCGTCCAGAACATTCCATTCGCCGTTGTCTGCGCGGCGGCGTCTGCTATCGCTGCGCATTCGCGAACGGTACTTCGGCTAACGGCCCGTTGTTCGTCTGTGTGTGCGACACGAGCCCATTGCTGAATAGCCGAGTGCGACAGAGAGCCACTCCTGTGCGTCTGTGTCGCGTTCGGCGTAGCGGGGTTTACTCCAACCGTTATGGAGTTTGCTGTGAGGAGCTGGGCCGTTATATATATATGCCTATATATATATAACTCCCTGGTCCATCATATTGCTCCTCACATTACTAAGTAATAGTAGGAACAAAAATATTGCTTTCTTCATATCAGCACTTACATTTAGTAATAGTTTTAAAATAAATAAAAATAAAAAAAAAATAAAAAATAGTCTTTCTTCAAAGTTGCACTAAAATTACATATTTTTATATAAAAAAAGAAACTTATCGAGATTCGCGCTTGACAATCTTGTGCGCCTTTCGTTTAATATTTTGCCCGATGACGAAAAAACTCTCTCGCTTGTCGCAGAGCTCACAGGGATACATAAAATGTGTTTGGCCACCACTTGTAACAATTTCAAGTTAGTTGCCTGCTTCCAAAAATCTAAAACTCCCATATTTGAATAAGTAGTTGTGGCATAATATTTTTATATTTCTAATTCTATCGGATTTTTATCAAGTTTCAGTTTTTTTGGTTAATTTCTATCGAAATACTCTTGAAATTTATAGTTCGTATTTGGCGAAGAGTTTTCAATTTTCGAGTCGTCATCTGTGTCACTTTCGATTTCATAAATTTCAAACATCATGCTTTTTACGGTTTCTAAAACATGATTTTTCTTTTCATCAGGCAAAAAACTTAGTTCTTTGAATGGAGGGTTTAAAAATAATCCAACCAAATGCACTGAAGTTGGCTGAAAACGCATCTCCAAAGAACTTAAAGTTTTTTGTTTTAGTTGTTCTATTACATTGGAATCAAATATTTCTACTGTACATTGTTTTTTAAGCTTTTCATACCATAATGCATATAAATGAAATTTTGGATTTCAGACGATAATTGATCGGAACAATCTTTAAAGGGTTTTAAAAATGTAACTAGATTTTCTATTAAAGTGAAATCAATATTAGCTATACGTTTTAACTCATTTTTTGATACAAGTAAAATTTTGATTTCTTGCTGGACCTCCCAAATACTTTCAAGCATAAAAAATATAGAGTTCCCACGCGTTTTTATTTCTTGCTTTAGAGATTTGCTTAATTTATGATTGAGCTCGGAATGCTTGAAAAATTTTACAAGATTTTTTGAATTGTCTATTAAAACTTTAATTTCATCAACGGGATTCTTTTCCATAATATCATCCATTACTAAGTTTAAGTTATGGCAGGCGCAAGAAAGCCTTTTGTAATATTTAAACGCGGCAACCACGTTCGCCCCATTGTCAGTAACAATTACAGAATTTCTTAACTTATTTAGCAAGTTGTAATCAAGCAATATTTCCTTAATTTGATCCAAAATATTAACGCCGGTTTTCTTTCCGTACTGGGCGCCTATGTTCAAAACAGCTTGAACATATTCACGAAAACCATTTCCTATAAATTTAGCAAATATAACATTGATATACATATATATGAAATTCAACTTAGACTTACCCTCAGTGACACTCAATGGCAACAAATCTTTTGCCACAAATGTTAGCTGCTTTTTAGCTAGCTCATCAAGAACTTTTTCGGGATAGCCTTTGATGAAAAGTTCACCTTTGGTTGATTTGGCGGAGCAACAAAAGTGCATTTGTGACGAGCAAGTGTTGTGGTGCCGTGCTTTGCACTAAATGCAAACACAGTTTAGCATTTGCAACAGCACACAAAGTCTAGACGCTTGCCGTCGCACTCAACGTGCTTAAAATTTTTCCACACATCACTTTTTCCAACTGTATTATCAACTAGTTTATATCGAGCGTCAACGGCAGTAATAGCTCTCTGAATTTCAACTTTCGTTTTTGCAATTTTTAATACACTTTCGTTAATTTCATTAGTATTCACATCCGACATTTCTTGATCTTGTTCTTTTTTCTCCGCTGTTCTTTTTAGTGATCGCAATTGTAATATATGGTGATGATAATTGCAATTGAAACAATCGATAACAAACATAATCGATAGTGTACGCAAAGTTAAGAAAAGAAAAAATTTTAATATATCGCAATAGCGTTCTTATATTTTCAAATAAATTTTCGGCTTGAGCGCCCTAGCCCATAACCGCCCGCACCCAACCCGAAATTAGATTTTTCAGCCCAAACCCACGGTTACCCGCGGGTACCCACGGGTACCCGTCAAAAACCCAGCCCATGCCCATCTCGGAACTTCCGACTGCTGCCGTTGCAGCGTCGGGCGGCTTAACAGTGGCAGCTGGATCGGCCTCCATTCCTCTTGCGTCGGCTGCTGCTGCTGCTGCTGCTGTGTCGGCTGTTGTTGCTGCTGCTGCTGCTGCTGCTGCTGTGTCGGCTGGTGCTGCTGCTATGTCGGCTGTTGCTGCTGCTGCTGCTGCTGTGTCGGCTGCTGCTGCTGCTGCTGTGTCGGCTGTTCCTGCTGCTGCTGCTGTGTCGGCTGCTCCTCCAGCGAGAAACCTGGTGGCCATGCTTCGACCGCCTCTCGCCAACATACCTCCACGTGTAGCTCATGGCAGCTTTGGCGCCACGCGACAGTCGGTGGCTCCGGTCCCGCCTCTTCTTCTGAGTCCGATGAGATGACGATCACGTCGGACTCCTCTGCCGCTTCCGCTACTCCTCGTTCCTTTTCGTCCTCGGTGTCGGAGATGACGATGGTCTCGTCGCTGTCCGTTGCCTTGCTACTATAGGACGTGGGAGGCCGTGCCGTTCTTCATCCAGGGCCCGTCCGCTTCCCAGTCTGGCACGTATGGCGCGGCTTTCGGTGCCCATATCTCGTCCTCGGACTGTGGCGTCTCCCATCCTTTGTTTGTCGCACTGAACGGTATGTATGGCGAGGCTGGCATTGTCCAGTCCTCGTCATCGGACTGCGGCGTCGCCCATCCTCCGAGAGTTCCGCTGTCCCCCTCTTCACCGTTTTCCTTGGATGGAACGGGAGGCGCAAGCACAATCAAAATCGCTGGCGAAGACAGGCGAGGATCGGCCGGGTGAACCTTACCGACGCCGTAGTTCGGGGCACCGGCTGCTGCTTGTTGTTTCACTTCCTTATCGCGCTCCATCTCTCAGTTAAATGGGCCGAGCTCGTGCCAGCGGCACCTTTTTATACCCTTCAGTTCCTTTGCGTTGTCCCTTTCGCGGTCGCACTCTTCTGGCAGCCTCGCCTTATTGCTGAATCCGCTGTTGATATGCCCGCCGTTTTTGTCGGCTTCCTTTTAGCCCTTGCCTTTTGTTGTTACCCCTTTCGGCTATTGCCTACTGTCTGCAATTGCACGCGTAGGGGTGCGTGAATTTGTAGTTGTCTATTTCGGCTGTCTACTGTATGCAATTGAATTGCACGCGTATAGGTGCGTGCATTTGTTGTTGTTCATTTCGGCTATTGCCTACTGCATGCAATTGCACGCGTATAGGTGCGTGCATTTGTTGTTGTTCATTTCGGCTATTGCCTACTGCATGCAATTGTACGCGTATAGGTATAGCGTATAGCGCTGCATTCGGCAGTTCGTTGACCTCTTCTTCCGCTACTCGCCTTGCATTTTCGCTTAGCTCTTTTTTTTGTGTGTGGCTTTGGCTCTTGCTCGCATTCTAATTTGACTTAAGCTTTGTTTTTGCTAATGCTTGCAAATGCTTTTCCCTTCTCATGGCAACTTATTGAAATTTTTATTTTTATTAAAGAAAAAAAAATTACTTTTTCCTGGCCGTTGATGCATCTTGCTCACTTACAGCCTTGCATGGCCTCAGGTCGGCTATATGAGCGGTCCTCGCTCGCTTATCCGCTCCTGTCCCCATTTTGCAGATCACCGGTGAGATGAAACCGACCACAGTATATGGTCCTCCATATCGTGGTGCTAGTTTCGCTGCGAAGCGGTCTGCAGCATTGGATAGGTGTCGTTCCTTTGCCCACACCTGGTCACCAATGGCCGGTCTCCATGGCAGCCGCCGCAGGTTGTAGTGCCTCGCCTGATCCTGTGCAGCTCTCTCCAAGCTGCGCCTCACAACCTGGAACACCTCTGCCAACTTGTTCACTCTCTCAGTTGGGCTTTTCGTTGCTTGCCCGGTGCCCACTGTTACCACGTCGTACAGTGCTTTGGGCAGCCTCGGCTCTCGTAGCCAGTCGATGCTGAGACACTGCTGTTGACTGCCAACATCAACTCCGGCAGCGTCTCGCTCCAGCCCCACTGATTGCTTCCAGCGAATTGCGCAATCATCGTCTTCACTGTACGATTTGCTCGTTCAGTCGGGCTCTCTTGCGGCGTATATGGCGCCGTCAACTGATGCCTCACCCCAAGCTCGTCCAGAAATGGTTTAGATGCTCGGCTGGTGAACTGTGTACCATTATCTGTGATGAGCACCTTGGGTACATCGAGTCGGGCCAAGATCCGCTCCCGAAATGCTTTTTGCTGCTCGTCCACTTGAAGAATCTGTCGATGAACACCAACAGCTTGGTATTCCCGTGCTTGGACCTCATCAGCCCCACCTCGGGGATCTGTGTCAGCATATTGCCCTCTGCCTGGAGTTGGCTCGGCTTATACCGCTGACACAGTTCGCATTGTTGCACATATGTGCGCACATCCCTATGCAGCCCAGGCCAATAGTAGCGAGCTGCCACCCGTGCTATTGTTTTTCGGCTTCCAAGGTGTCCCGCCGCTACTGCGTCGTGGTTCTCCTTTAGCACCTGTGCTCGCTTGCCTTTTGGTACGCATAGTTTCCACGCTGCCACATCCTCGTGCCCGGCCTGATATGGGATATGCCGATACAACTCTCTCGCCTCTTCTACATAGTCTGGGAATTTTTTAGCTCCCGCCGCAGCTTCTGGATCCATGGACACTGCTCGTTCGCCTGTCCCTCAGTGTCCATTAGTACCCGACATGTCTCCTCGGGCAGTGGCTGTCGAGATACTGAGTCTGCCACTTCATTTAGATTGGCCTTCATATATTTGACTTCAAAGTCAAATTGTTGCAGTTCCAGCGCCCATCTAGCAATCCTTCCTGACGGGCTGTCGATGGAGTTCAGCCATTTCAAAGCCATGTGATCTGTTATCACAATGAAATGGTATCCTTCCAGATATGTCCTCATCTTCCGGATGCCCCAGATTATAGCCAGACACTCCTTCTCGGTGGCAGAATAATTCCACTCCGCATTATTGAGTGTTCTGCTGGCATATGAAATGACGCGCTCCCCATCCTCTGATGTTTGCGTCAATTTCGCTCCATGTCCATAGTTTGTAAGCAAAATGTCTTTGACAATGTGGGCATGCGGCATCAAATCTGGCCCAATGACACGATCTAATGCTCTCTGGAATGTTGCTGGCGCCGAATGGAGTCCAAATGGCATCACTTTCCATTGAAACAGTCCATTTCCTGGAACTGTAAATGCCGTCAGCGGCCGGCTGGATTTCTCCATAGGAATCTGCCAGTACCCGTCCTTTAGATCCAAACTTGTTATGAACCGTGCCTCGCGCAACTGCTCCAGAATATAATGCACCCGCGGCAAAGGGTAGGCATCTTTCACTGATCTTGCGTTGAGATGACGGAAATTCACACACATAGCCGCCATTTCCCGGTCTTCTTCTTGACTCTTGACGAAGGCTCAATGCAGCCTTTCGCCAGCAGCTCATCCACCTTTGTGTTGATCTCGGCCTGCATTTTGGGATTCTTCGGGAAATACCTCTGCTTGATTGGTCGCTCGTCATGCATCGTGATCCGATGTTCGGTGATCTTCGAGGTTCCCTTGATGTTGTCGAAGGCCACGTCGTGGGTTCCTCGGCGCAATCTCCAGTTTCAGCCCACTGTGATGTCCATGCTGACCAAGAAGTCCCAGCCCAGCACCAAGACGTCGATAATCCCAGGCAGGATCAGCAACGGTATCCTCGCCTCTCGCCTCTCCAAGTGGGCTGTCGCCTCCAGGAGTTTGTCCACTTGGATGCAGCTTCCGTCTGGCAGTCGAATTAACCTTCGTGTGGTGCTCCACCGGCCCACGTCACCGACCCTGTTAGCTAGGTTTTCACTAACAAAGCTGTTTGCTGCTCCGGTGTCCATCGTGGCCTTAAACTGTGCGGCGCCGATTCCAACCGTCGCCGACAGCTGTGCACCCTCGTCGCAGATGTCGCCTACTGGCGTCTGGGGCCTCCTCGTTGCGGTTCCCGCTCGCCCCTGAATGGCGGGTGCCGCTGGTCGTTTCCCATCTGGCAACAAGCAGGCGTCATGATCCCGATCCGCCCCCCAAAAGAACTCCAGCATGGTGTTCAGGCACTCTATTGCACAGTGGCCCTCTTGGCCACACACGCGACACGCCCTCGCTGCGTTCTGGATGTGGGTAGTCTGGCCTTCCATTTGCCTCCTTGCCATTTCTGTCTCCCGGCTGGGATGGTGTGTGTCTCCTGTCGTTCATGGCCCTGAATCTTGCTCTATCTGGCTGATTTTGCTGGCGCAGATTTTCTCTGTCCTTTTCGAGACTTCTTCAAACTTATCGGCGAGCACTGCTACGGCCAAGCGTATGTACGTAGATCGGGGAGGCTGTTGTTATAGATATATTTGAACTCCAGTTCCGATGTTTAACGTAGTGGGCGCATTATCGTCTGCATCTCCACCATATATATCTTAAACGGCTATCCTATAGCCTATTCGTCTCCGAGTCATCTTCGCCTTTCAAATTTTCAAAGTAATCTCGTGGTAAGAAATACTCCTGAAAATTTGCGACGAAGGTCGACCATGACGTCCAATGTCTATTGTTGGCTATATACCATTTCAATGCCATACCATTAAGCAGCTCTGGCATAGCTCTCGGGACCAGGTCCAGCTCTAGGCCTTATGTCTCTGCACACCATTCCACCTGTTCCAAAAACTCCAGTGGCTTCGTTGTTCCATCGAACCGGAAGCCCTACTCCCGCACCTGCTTATCCACCTTTGGATATTCGGGTACCGTTGCAATCGCTCCCCGTGTCCTCACCTCAGGCTGTGGAGTCGAGGTGGCTCCCGAGTGTCTCTGTTGCCCATCCTGTAGGCTAGTGTCCACACTCGTAGATGGTATGCTGAGTCTCGTCATGTTGTCCATGTCGTCTATCTCCTCGCTCTCTTCCTCTACTGCTACGGTAGGCACTTCCTCTCTTTCAGGCGAGATTCGGCCATGGAGGTTGGCGAGCTCGGCGATCCTGAGAGGGTATGGGATTCGTCCTTCATTAGTCGTTACTCATTCGCCAAATTATCTCTGCATCGCGTCGAGTGTGCCTGAGAGGCTTACGCCAAACTCGCAGCCATATCGCAGCACATCCTCTTTTTTTAGGTTATATACCCACGCTCGTACCATTTTTATCACTTTCTATGTTTTTAACTTTTATTATTATCGCAAGGGCCCCCAAGTTGGGCGCAGTTATGAGTATTTTCTTTTTATAGGGTAAGTAATACAAAAATTTAATTATATTTCTTTTTTTGTGGTTGATTGGTTGATCAGACCATTTAATTAAACGATTAAGCTCTTTTTTTATTATTTTCTATTTAACCTATCCTTGTGTACTTTTTGCTTCTTATTCTTGCTTTATTTAATTATAATGCTATCGTTATTCTCTATACCTATGACCTCAAATGGTCCTATATAAGTAGGGTCTATTTTATATCCTACTTCGTTCTTTAATAGCACTCTATCTCCTATTTCTATGCTTATGTCTGCTGCTTTCTTATCGTAATATTTCTTATTTCTAGTTTTATGATTTTGTAGCGTTATACTCGCTATTTCTAGTCTAAATTTAATTTCCTTATCGTAATCGTCGATATTGTAGAAGGTGTATCTATCTTATTAAAATCTATGAACTGTCTTGGTACTCTACCAAAGACTAGTTTGTATGGACAATAATCATGCGTGACCGAGGGTGTTGTTTTGTCTGCAGATATATAAGAGCGATTGTATTCATTGAATGTTCTATGACTTCGTTCTATTGTCCCCAATGTCTGGTGGTGATATGCTGTAGATGTGAGATTTTGAAACTTCATGTACTTGCATATATTTGATATTATTTGCCTTTTATACTTAGTACCCATGTCCGTTATGAATATCTTCATTGGACCGTACTAACGTATAAAATTTTCGAATATTGCTTTAGCGACTGTTGTTGTTATTTTATTTGCAATTGGAATAAATACTTAATACTTAATACGTATTCATTGCCATTATCAGAACGTGGCAGTGGTCCTATAGTAACTACTATCACTCTGTCAAAAGCATGTATCGGTGTTTCAGTTATTGTCTTTGGGGTCTTTATATGTGTTGTTATCTTTGGGGTTAGGCATTTAGGACATTTGTTAATATACTCCTTTATATGACGTGTCATATTTTTCCAATAATAATATCTTTTTAAAAAAAGTTTTTGGTTATGCCTGTATGACCTCCATGTACGGCATTGTCATGGTATGTAAACAGTATTGCTTCTTGATCTTACTTATTAAAGTCGTACTCCTCTAATTCAATTTTGAGCTAGGATTAACCATTGAAAACAAATATGTTAAGGGTCTGTGGTCTGTCTGAACTGTGAAATGTTTGCCATAAATGCATGGTCGAAAATGTACTAATGCTGTTAATTCTTTCTCCGTATTACTTTTGTTACTTTCGCCTTTAGTGAATCGTCTTGATGCATATGTAAGGGAAAGTTGGAGTCCGTTATAGTTTTGAGTTAAAACTGCTCCACATGCTTGATTACTTGCATCTGTGATTATACAAGATTCTTAGCTAAAATCAGGATAATGTAACAGGGTTGGTTTAATGAGCCAATTTTTAAGGTTTTGGCATTCATCTGTCCATTCAAATGGAAATGCCGTGATATAGCGTCTATATTGGAATTGTTTTGGAAAATTTTGTTGCAGTTGAGCTATGACTGTGTCTTTTCTTGAATTTTGACTTGTTTGAATTACTTCCAAAATTACTTACCAAATCTATGCCTATTATTCCGTCACATGGTTAAGTAAAATTTGAATTAACTAAATGGATATATATCTGTCGGTCAAAAGCTCTATGTGTATTAGACCATTGGACTTGATAATTCCTTGTCCAATGTCCTGAATGTCTGTAAAGCTATCTTAGTTTCCTTTAATTATGGAAATATTTGCACCTGAATCAAAGAAAAATATAAGCTTCATATTTCATATATCATACATTTTTGAATGATACAAACATATTGAGACTTTGATTTATCGTGTGTACTTTGTTAATATTTTCTAATTCTGAGTATCTAAAAGTATTAAGCAGTATTCCGAGTTACTTTGGGTAACTCGGACATTATTGTGGCCTTGGTTGTGATAATTACCCTACCACGACCATTACTATTTCCTCTATTATGGGAACTGTTAGTGTTGTTGTTATTGTTATAGCCACGATAATTTCGGTTACCTCGTTGGTTACCACGGTAATTATAACCTCTTTGGTTTCCTCGGTTATTATTACCTCTGTAGTAAATACAGTACCGTACAAATTTCCAAAATGTCGTTGGCAGAATTTATCGCCACGTTCGACAAATTTAGCCAATTTGAAGCTAGGCTAGGTGCAGATGCGAATGGAGAAGCTTCTCTCCATGTCCTGAAGATTCGTCTTAACCATGTCAAGACTTTGTGGGCCAAGGTAGAAGAGGAGTATAATCGTTGTACAAAGGTCAAGAACTATAGTTCTGGCCAAGACTATCGTTTCCAAATCACGTCTCACTAATGAGGGATTCCAATCCACCTGGAACAACCACACAGCGCGCTTTGAAAACAAGCGGCTGTTAGTGAGCAGTCAACTGAAAACTCTATTCAGTCTGACCTCCATGCACCAAGAGACCGGAGCAGCACTCAAAGAGCTGCAAAGCACCCTTGAAGGGTGTCTCACCGCTCTGGAGCATTCCGACCTGAATACTGAGAATTTGAATGCTATTCTCGTATTCATTTGTTCATCAAAGCTTTCCAAATTAACTCTGTCCCTCTGGGAGCAATCCATCAGCAGTAGGTCAGAGTTACCTTCGTGGAATTTGGGCCCCCTTGAACCACGATCATCCAGTCTCAAGTCCACAAAAAGGACATGCCGATGGCCAGGATCAAAACATTTACAACGAAAAAAAGCGTCAACCAGCAAGGTTGTAAGCTGTGTTCGAAAGAAAAACATACAATCAGTCTATTTCCTCGTTTTCTTGAAATGTCAGTAAACGAGGGAGCCTCCACCTTAAAACAGTACAGACTATGTTATAAAACATCAATTGAAAGATTGCACCAGTGCGAATAACTGCCGCATTTGCAACGGACGTCGCAAGCACACTTCTGAATCGAGAAGTCCCCTCCGAATCGCTTTCTTCCATTCCAGACGCAAGTCTCCCGAACATACAGTCCACTCCTACAACCTGATCTACGCACGTGCAAAACTATTTTGCCTCCAACTCGGAAGGCGTCCTACTAGGAACCGCTCTATTGAATATATCGCACCTGGGGCCAACTATTGAGTGCGCACGTTGTTCGATTCTTGATCCGAAGCATCCTTTATGCAATCAACCCGCCTTTCAGCTTGATTTCAGCTTACGTGACTCCGCCCAACCAAAGAAGTTATGTCTGTTGCTCACATCCCCTACTAAGCCTAGGTTGCATGTTGAGACTTCGGCCTTTGTCCTTCCAAGCATAACAGGCAATCTCCCCTCCTACTCTATCCAATGAAATTTGCTAAGAGATCTGCCTAATATGCCGTTCGCCGACCCCAATTTTCTCTAAACTGCTGAAGTTGACGTCCTCATTGGAGCGGATATCCTTCCATCCATCCTCTTGGGAAGACAACATTTGTGCTACGCTTCTTGGGCAAGAAACTATCCTCGGATGGCTTCTCAGTGGTCCGAAAAGCAATATATTAGGTCGTAGATCGAAATTTCCCGTCGGAAGGTCCCCTCACTCCGATTGCTGCGCCAGCAATCCACTGAACGTCCATATCCTTGGTCAATCGTTGGAAACGCCACACATCCATAACCCGACCCGCTTACAGAAGATTGAAGGAAGATGCGAGACGACAAATACAAGCGACGAGGAATTAAGGACCTTTTTGTTTTCCTTTTGCAAAATATTGCAAGGGGACAAGGGCGAGCTTTCCGTCTCCACCTGAGAGCAAGCTTTGCGTTCTAACTCAAACTTGCGGTCGGCTCCAGTACTCTGCGCATCGTAACTTCTTCTCATTATTGTAAAGTGACAAATACAAAGTATACAATCTATACTTAATATATTATCTGTGTATTATTTGGTGCATACCCCAAACACTAAGAGAGCTGTTCTACCCCGCCACAAACAAATTTAATAAAATATTATTTAATTTGTTTTGTAGGTAATCTCTTTTGTTTGCTTTTTTTTCTTATTAACAATGTATTGTACTTTCTTGTGTGAAGTCACTAAGACAAGCTACTTTTTTATGTTGACTCTTCAAGTTTCTCTCTCTCTCTCTCGCAGAAGATCGAAGTCATCCTTGTTGCAACACCTGTCAAAACCAACCGTCTTTTCGGTATCAGCCCATGGGACGCTGACGGCAACATAACGTCACAGAGTTACTGAAGTAGTTGAACATAAACGAGTGCCGTTGAACTATTCTGTGTCGATAAATTATCGGATGTGGTAACTCCTCCCTCACTAAATTGAATTCCGTCCTCGGTCTTCCATAGTGTCAATGACAATTTGTAGCGAATTTTTTTGCCTATTCCTTTTCCATTTTAGGTAAACCTTAGAAGGGACGAAACCTATGAGCAGGTGACGACGAGCACTACTAATATCGTCAGTATTGCTAGTTTTTCGAGGTTGCTACTAAACTGAAGTTTCTTAAAGTTCAACCTTTGAGGTATGGCGTACTCAAAATCTCTTGGTGGCCAGTTGCCAATGCGCTATACCTCCAGAGTCTAGTTGCTGAGCACAGGTTATTGAATTCATTTGTTTGGAAAATGTAGTGGTGAGAGTGGCGGTGCAGTGTCCAATTGGTAAAACCGGAATCTGTGACGTTGTTATTTTCAGCGAACTGGAGTATTGTTCCATTATGTTCAACAGGAAGCATGGGTTTTTTCTTACATATTACTTATTAATAAAGTATATAAAATTATAATCTAACAGAACATTTATATAAGCATTTCAAATTAAATCTGTTATAGGTAAATCTGCAGAGTACTCATTTATAATTTGGTTTAGGTTTTTAGAGTCAAGAATTGCATAGTTTATAACTTGAATCTTTGCGAGTGTAACATTCGTGTCTCAAATTCCGAAATTAAAATTGTATTTCCCGTGAGTAACGCTAGATAGAGGCGTCTTGTTTGTCAATTGACACGCTTAGTTTTGGTTGCTGAAATTTCAGTTCCTCGAAGTCGTCAAAATCAGTAGTCCCTGCAACGGTCTTTAAGGTAGTTCCTCGAATATTTATAGACCTAGTGGACGTTAATTGCCTCTAGCAATGTTCTGATATTACCTAAATCGGATTCGAGAATATGCGTCATATAAGACTGTGGGAAATAAGTTTCCTCGGGCATTTGCGAGTACCCAGTAAGGTTGTAAGTGTCTAAGAAATTTAAAATCTTTCCAAATAATCGCGTTTTCGTCAATGATCAGGGTATAGCCGAGTTCGCGAAGTTAGTAATTTATTTTGTAGTTAGTATTCATAATAAGTACTGGAAGGATAGCCTTTTTTGTCAGAAGTTTGTAGAAGGAAGCATCTCCGACCATATAAAGTATATATATTCTTGATCAGCAAGACGAGCTGAGTTGATATAGCCATGTCCGTCTGTCCGTCTGACCGTCTGTCCGTCTGTCTGGATCAACGCAATCTCCTCCGCGACTATAAGAGCTACAGAACTGAAATTTTGCACATAGGCTGGAACGTGCTGCAGGCATTGTATATCTCGGAATCATCCGGATGACTATATCCTATAGCTCCCATTGGACAGATCGTTTTTAAGAAATGTTTTAGTGGGATAAGTTCGACGTTATTAAAGTCAGACACTTAAAATTTGGAATATATACTCCTGAATTGCACCCCAATACAAAAAGATATAGATTATATATATACGCCTTTTGGGGGCGTGGCAAATCGGATTAAACTATATTCTCTACAATTTTAAAGCTAGAGCATCCAAATTTGGAAAGTAAGATACTTTTTTCAAAAAGTTATATATCCACGCCCACTTGGGGCGTGGCAAATCGGGAAAGTCTATATAGTGCTTAACATAAATCCTTCAATATTTTGGACGCTGTTAAAGCCAGAGACATGAAACTTTAAACATATATTTGTATCAACCACCCCTAGAATTTATATCTACACCCATTAGGGGCGTGGCAAGTCGGAAAAAACTATATCTTCTACAATTTTATACCTAGAGTTCCAAAAATTGACATAGACGTTAGGCTTGACCGTTTCGACAAAATTATAAAAAATTTATATATCCGCGTCTTGGAGGCGTGGCAAATCATAGAAAACTATATCTTCCAAAGTCTTATAGGTACAGCTTTAAAATTTGATATATAGGTAACTATTTCCCTGCCTAAAATATTGCCCAAAATTTATATATATCCAATTGTTGGGGGCGTGGCAAATAAGAAAAAAACTGTATCTATATCCTTTGCAATTGCCAGGGTATTACCAAACTTCGGCATGGCCGAAGTTAGCCCATCCTAGTATAGTTAGTTAGCCCAGCATAGTTTATATTTTTCTTTTTAACCGATCCTTGTGTACTTTTCTTATTCTTGCTATCTTTAATTGTAATGTTATAGTTATTCTCTATACCTATGACCTCAAATGGTCCTATATAAGTACGGTTTAATTTATGTCCTATTTCGTTTTTTAATAGTACTATCTATCTCCTATTCCTATGCTTATGTCTGCTACTTTTTATCGTAATATTTCTTATGTTTAGCTTTATGATTTTGTAGCGTTATTCTCGCTCTTTTGTATGCTATTTCTAGTATAATTTTAATTTCGTAATCGTCGATATTGTATAAGGTGTCTATTGCATCTATCTTATTAAAATCTATGAACTGTCTTGGTAGACTACCAAAGACTAGTTTGTATTGTAAGGAAGTTCGCTGGCCGAGGTATAATTCTCAGTCGCGGCCAGGGCCTTCCACAAATAATTTGTATATGTGTCTGGGACTTGCTGGGTGAGAGGGCCGCCGCCAACTGATGGCTGAGGCGGTGTCTTATGTAGGTGTGGGTAGGAAGGACAACACTGACACGGGGTGCGGGTTAAGGGACATCTCCTTCTGCTCGGAGGACATCGTCCGGCCTTGCCGAAAGGTGACGGAATCGCCGCAGGGATGACCCCGACACAGGGGACGACGCCCGCTCATGTCGGAGATGTGGGATTATGGCTCCCGCCGGGAGGACGCTGCCTTGCTGCGTCGGCCTCTTCCTCTAGGTGGCTTTTCGCTCGGCCGTGGTGTGCTCTCTTTAAGCCGAATGCGCGCTGCCGCTGCCGCCTTGCATCGCTGTCAGGCGTATGCGCTGCAGCTCTGCGCCTGCCCCCCGGTTTCGGCTTGCGGTGGATTGCGCTCGTGCTCAGCCGTGGTGTAATCTGTTGAGCCGAGCGTCCGCTGCCGCTGCAGGCTTACATCGCAAGCTTACATAGCTGTGCGCCTGCGCCCCAGTTTCGGCTCGCGCTGGGTTGCGTTCGTCCTTCGCCGTGGTGTACTCTGTTGAACCGAGCGCCCGCTGCCGCTGCCAGGCGTAAGCGCTGCAGCTGCGCACCGTCGTATGTGTGTGCTGCGGGTTCGATGGTGTGGGTGTTGTGTGTCGGTGCGTGGCGTTCGGTGGAGATGGGTGGGTGGCTATTTTGTGATTCATCACAGTATGGACAATAATCATTCGTGACTGAGGGTGTTGTCTTGAAACAATAAGTGAAATATTGTATCCAAACATCCCAATCGGCTTTGGCTGCAGATATATATGAACGAATATATTCATTGACTGTTCTATGACTTCGTTCTATTTTCCCTAATGTCTGGTGGTGATATGCTGTAGACGTGAGATTTCGAAACTTCATGTACTTGCTTATATCTGATATTATTTGATTTTTATGCTTAGTACCATGTCCGTTATGAATATCTTCATTGGACCGTACTTACGTATATAATTTTCGAATATTGCTTTAGCGACTGTTGTTGTTATTTTATTTGCATTTGGAATAGATACTAAATACTTTGTTAGATAGCATATTAGCGTAACTGCGTATTCATTGCCATTATCAGAACGTGGCAGTGGTCCTATAGTATCTACTATCACTCTGTCAAAAGCATGTATCGGTGTTTCAGTTATTGTCTTTGGGGTCTTTATATGTGTTGTTATCTTTGGGGTTAGGCATTTAGGACATTTGTTAATATACTCCTTTATATGACGTGTCATATTTTTCCAATAATAATATCTTTTTAAAAAAGTTTTTGGTTATGCCTGTATGACCTCCATGTACGGCATTGTCATGGTATGTAAACAGTATTGCTTCTTGATCTTACTTATTAAAGTCGTACTCCTCTAATTCTAGCCGCATTCGTGTCAATTTTTAGCTAGGATTAACCATTGAAAACAAATATGTTAAGGGTCTGTGGTCTGTCTGAACTGTGAAATGTTTGCCATAAATGCATGGTCGAAAATGTACTAATGCTGTTAATTCTTTCTCCGTATTACTTTTGTTACTTTCGCCTTTAGTGAATCGTCTTGATGCATATGTAAGGGAAAGTTGGAGTCCGTTATAGTTTTGAGTTAAAACTG
Source organism: Drosophila gaucha (assembly GCA_035045545.1). NCBI lineage: Eukaryota > Metazoa > Arthropoda > Insecta > Diptera > Drosophilidae > Drosophila > Drosophila gaucha. Next base: position 22,263 of record JAWNOY010000304.1, on the reverse strand, counting down.
CTCCACATGCTTGATTACTTGCATCTGTGATTATACAAGATTCTTAGCTAAAATCAGGATAATGTAACAGGGTTGGTTTAATGAGCCAATTTTTAAGGTTTTGGCATTCATCTGTCCATTCAAATGGAAATGCCGTGATATAGCGTCTATATTGGAATTGTTTTGGAAAATTTTGTTGCAGTTGAGCTATGACTGTGTCTTTTCTTGAATTTTGACTTGTTTGAATTACTTCCAAAATTACTTACCAAATCTATGCCTATTATTCCGTCACATGGTTAAGTAAAATTTGAATTAACTAAATGGATATATATCTGTCGGTCAAAAGCTCTATGTGTATTAGACCATTGGACTTGATAATTCCTTGTCCAATGTCCTGAATGTCTGTAAAGCTATCTTAGTTTCCTTTAATTATGGAAATATTTGCACCTGAATCAAAGAAAAATATAAGCTTCATTTTTCATATATCATACATTTTTGAATGATACAAACATATTGAGACTTTGATTTATCGTGTGTACTTTGTTAATATTTTCTAATTCTGAGTATCTAAAAGTATTAAGCAGTATTCCGAGTTACTTTGGGTAACTCGGACATTATTGTGGCCTTGGTTGTGATAATTACCCTACCACGACCATTACTATTTCCTCTATTATGGGAACTGTTAGTGTTGTTGTTATTGTTATAGCCACGATAATTTCGGTTACCTCGTTGGTTACCACGGTAATTATAACCTCTTTGGTTTCCTCGGTTATTATTACCTCTGTAGTAAATACAGTACCGTACAAATTTCCAAAATGTCGTTGGCAGAATTTATCGCCACGTTCGACAAATTTAGCCAATTTGAAGCTAGGCTAGGTGCAGATGCGAATGGAGAAGCTTCTCTCCATGTCCTGAAGATTCGTCTTAACCATGTCAAGACTTTGTGGGCCAAGGTAGAAGAGGAGTATAATCGTTGTACAAAGGTCAAGAACTATAGTTCTGGCCAAGACTATCGTTTCCAAATCACGTCTCACTAATGAGGGATTCCCATCCACCTGGAACAACCACACAGCGCGCTTTGAAAACAAGCGGCTGTTAGTGAGCAGTCAACTGAAAACTCTATTCAGTCTGACCTCCATGCACCAAGAGACCGGAGCAGCACTCAAAGAGCTGCAAAGCACCCTTGAAGGGTGTCTCACCGCTCTGGAGCATTCCGACCTGAATACTGAGAATTTGAATGCTATTCTCGTATTCATTTGTTCATCAAAGCTTTCCAAATTAACTCTGTCCCTCTGGGAGCAATCCATCAGCAGTAGGTCAGAGTTACCTTCGTGGGATTTGATGAACGAATTCCTAATCGATAGACATAGAACGCTTAAAGCTATTGAAGACCACAAGCCCCCTTGAACCACGATCATCCAGTCTCAAGTCCACAAAAAGGACATGCCGATGGCCAGGATCAAAACATTTACAACGAAAACAAGTAAGAACGTTGCAGTCGGAGGCCACCGACTGCGTCAGACTCTGTTCCTGTTAAAGGTGTGTAGGCTCAATAAATATGTCGACCGTCCGTCCGTCTTTCCTTATGTTTGAATGCCAGATTATTGAGATTCCTTTTTTGAGCATGTCTTTTATATCACACATATACATTTTTTTTCATTTTTTAGGTAAAACCGTATTTTTAATAAAATATAAGGATTTATGCAGAAAGTTTTATCAAAATCCATTAAGTAACATAGAAGGTATAAAAAAAATAAAAAAAAAAACATTTTATTAAATGATAATATCACGCGGCAGCGATGGGAATCGAACCTGGGTCACGCGCTTCGCATGCCACCGACTCTACCCACTACACCACGGCGTCTCTTTCACGACTATGCGCCAAATTGAGTTTGGAAGTGTTTTGATTTGGTTAAACAGACTTGCGTTGTGGTAGCGAAGACCCTGCTTCAATCCCCAGTTAGGTCAACTAGAATTTGTTTTACGGAGGCTTACATTATGATTATTATTATCTTTTTTTCGTAAATTTAAATTTCATGAACAGTAACCCACATGTTAAATTTGGATGATCTACGTCTAAGACTGTAGGAGATACAGTTTTACCCTATTTGCCACACCCCAAATGGTCGTAGCTATAAATAACATATATTTTTGGGTAGAGGTAGGATACTAGTATATATATTCCAAGTCCCAACTCTCTGACGGAAATATTCCGAAATTATCACGGTTTTAGTAAAAGATATAGTAATTCCCGATTTGCCACGCCCCCAGAAGACGTGGATACATAACTTTTGACTTATCTTAAGAGGAGGTCAACAGTATTCCACATGCAATTTGGACGCTCTAGCTCCAAAACTGTAGGAGATACAGTTTTATCCGATTTGCCACGCCCTTAATGGGCGTAAATATCTATAATATATATTTTTGATTCCGAGTGATCTACTTGCACATGTATTCCAAATTTCAAGTCTCTAGCTCTTAATACTCTCAAAATATTATAAGATTTATACAAATCGCTATATATATATTCCCGATTTGGTACGCCCCAGGGGGCGTGGGTATATAACTTTTTGATCTTACTTAAGGGAAGGTCAACAGTAACCCACATGCCAAATTTGGATGCTCTAGCTTCAAAACTGTAGAAGATATAGTTTTATCCGATTTGCCACGCCCACAATGGGCGTAGATATATAATCTATATCTTAAAACGTCCGCGTGGTGTACACAAATATATATTCTACATCCCATTTCTTAGACTACAATATTGACGAAAATAACAGCGTTTTAGTCTTAATAGATATAGAATTTCCCGATTTGCCACGCCCCCTGTGGGCGTATCGGAAAAATACTCAAACTTGATCTGACGCGGATACACACGAGTATATATTCTAAATTACAAGTCTCTAGCTTCTATAGTGTCCAAATGCTGTGCGTTCATACAGACAGACGGACAGACAGACGGACAGACGGACAGACAGCAAGACAGACATTGCACAAATCCAATAGACTCTTTTTCCCTTTGGGAACAGAGTCTAAAAAGCGTCAACCAGCAAGGTTGTAAGCTGTGTTCGAAAGAAAACCATACAATCAGTCTATTTCCTCGTTTTCTTGAAATGTCAGTAAACGAGGGAACCTCCACCTTAAAACAGTACAGACTATGTTATAAAACATCAATTGAAAGATTGCACCAGTGCGAATAACTGCCGCATTTGCAACGGACGTCGCAAGCACACTTCTGAATCGAGAAGTCCCCTCCGAATCGCTTTCTTCCATTCCAGACGCAAGTCTCCCGAACATACAGTCCACTCCTACAACCTGATCTACGCACGTGCAAAACTATTTTGCCTCCAACTCGGAAGGCGTCCTACTAGGAACCGTTCTATTGAATATATCGCACCTGGGGCCAACTATTGAGTGCGCACGTTGTTCGATTCTTGATCCGAAGCATCCTTTATGCAATCAACCCGCCTTTCAGCTTGATTTCAGCTTACGTGACTCCGCCCAACCAAAGAAGTTATGTCTGTTGCTCACATCCCCTACTAAGCCTAGGTTGCATGTTGAGACTTCGGCCTTTGTCCTTCCAAGCATAACAGGCAATCTCCCCTCCTACTCTATCCAAAGAAATTTGATAAGAGATCTGCCTAATATGCCGTTGCCCGACCCCAATTTTCACCAAACTTCGGAAGTTGACGTCCTCATTGGAGCGGATATCCTTCCATCCATCCTCTTGGGGGCGTCAAAGACAACATTTGTGCTACGCTTCTTGGGCAAGAAACTATCCTCGGATGGCTTCTCAGTGGTCCGAAAAGCAATATATTAGGTCGTAGATCGAAATTTCCCCTCGGAAGGTCCCCTCACTCCGATTGCTGCGCCAGCAATCCACTGAACGTCCATGTTCTTGGTCAATCGTTGGACGCCACACGTCCATAACCCGACCCGCTTTAAGAAGATTGAAGGAAGATACGAAACGAAAAATACAAGCAATGAGGAATAAAGGACCTTTTGTTTTCCTTTTTCAAAATATTGCAAGGGAGCGGAAGAGCGAGCTGTCTGTCTCCATCTGACAGCAAGCCTTGGGTTCTAACGCTAGCTTGCGCTCGGCTCCAGTACTCTGCGCATCGTAACTTGTTCTCATTATTGTAAAGTGACAAATACGAAGTATGCAATCTATATTTAATAATCTGTGTATTATTTGCTGCACATCCCAAACACTAAGAAAGCTGTGCTACCCCGCCACAAACAAATTTAATACAGTTTTTTTTTTCTTTTTTGTATTTGATCTCTAATTTTTTTTTTTCTTTAATAAACAGCTCTCAGTATTTGTTTTATGTTTATATCTGTTTGTTTTTCTTTTTATAGTGTAATTAATAAAAAACTTAAATTTTTTTTTGTGTTGGTTGATCATACCATTTCATGAAACGGTTAAACTCTTTTTTTTTATAATTTTCTTATTAATCGCTATAATCGTTATTCTCGCTTTTTTGTATGCTTTGTCTGCGTATTCTTCGATATTATATAAGATGTCTGTTGTATCTATCTTATTAAAATCTATGAGCTGTCTTGGTAGTCTACCAAGTTTGTATGGACAACAATCATGCGTGACCGAGGGTGCTGTTATTGTCCCTAATGTCTGGTGGTGATATGCTGTAGATGTTAAATTTTTAAACTTCATGTTCTTGCATATATCTGATATTATTTGATTTTTACACTCAGTAACCATGTCCGTAATGAATATCTTCATAGGACCGTACTTAAGTATAAAATTTTCAAATATTGTATTAGGTTATTGATATTGACCAATTTATTGGTACTGGTCGTGTTCAGTAAACGGACAAACTTGTTATTAGTTGTTGCTACTGTGTGTGCAATATATATACCAGATATAATATCTGGATTTGGAATTAATACACTATTAATTATAACCTCTTTGGTTTCCCCTGCTATTTTTACCTCTGCAGTAAAATACAGTACTTGCGCTTCCAGGTATTTCTGTGTTGCAATGGATATATTTACCCTTTGTATCATTGAAATTACTGAAATTGTCGGCTCCCAGTATAATATGCAGCTTTTCAAGTTCACAAGTTTGCGTCATGGCTGAACGGACTCTTTGGTTGAAAATATATCTGCTTTGTCTGGGTCTAGGCCTTCATCAATATAGGCTGCTTCGATCTGCTTGCGCAAGTTGTCAATATCAGATATATTGAGATGCTGTTTTACCTTTCTGTTTTAGGTTCAATAATTTAGCTTTTATAACATCAGTGGATTCTCCTTTGTCGTTAGCATTGAGCTTCCTTATTATTTCCTGGATTCAAGTCTCGTTTTGGACTTTGTACAGGATTGTGCCAGTTATTTTTTTTTAATAACTTCAACGGCTAGATCTTCATCATCTTTTATTCTATCAGCTATTTTCAAAGCTGTTAGGAAGCGTTGAAGAGACAGTTTAGCACCATCAAACTCTGGGATTGAAGCTGAAACTTGCCTCACATATTCCCGTTCTTTGGAAACTTGATGCATTTTGTATGGTATTTGTTTTCTTCCGTTACTTCTGAATCAGTTTCGAATTCAATGTCTATCATTAGTTTAGACTCGTCTATATCGCCTAATTGGCTTTCATCAAAATGTACTTAGACTTTCTAAAACATATATTTCAATGGCTCGTCTATTACCAATGCTTTTCAATCTTGTGAATTGTTTTTGGTGTTCACTAGATTGCTTATTTTCATAAGAACTTTCAACTTGTGTGATTTGATTATACTGGACTACTAAATTGTTAACGCGGTATATTAGCGAATCTGTTTTTATACCCTAAACCCATTGAAAATGGGAATTCAGGGTATAATGGTTTTGTGATAATGTATGTAACAGGTATAAGGAGGCGTGGCAGACCCCATAAAGTATATATACTCTTGATCAGGTCGACGAGCTGAGTCGATCTTGCATTGTCCGTCTGTCCGTCCGTATGAACGCAGTGATATCGAAAAAAAAGCAAAATATATATTCATGTATACCATACGCAATACAAGTTTATTTTATTTTTTTTCGATAACTCATCTCATTTTCTTATTATCGATAAAAATCGATATTTCGACTGTGTTGTCAAGCTATAACATGAAGACCATAAAAGCTGGAGACACCAAATTTACTATATAGGTTTGTGTGATAAAAATACAAATAATAAACTTTTTAAATTTTTGATACCTCCCCCTACCTCGCTGAATCATCTATGCAGTAAGCGGCGCGCGAGTTATGTATAGCTCCACTCCATTCCTAAAACATTAGATAAATCCTGGTAGTCAAGTAACCCCAAATTGCCAGAAAGTACAAGAGTTATTGAACTCTTTAAATGCTGTTTTCGCAATAAGAGATTATTAAGCACTATTAAATACTAAGCATCCAGTTTCGCAACCGAATGCAACGTTTCCAATTCCAATTAAATATACCATTTCGAATAGATACTAAAACACACGTACGAAGAATAAGTTTAATCATCAATTTATGTATTCAGTAAACATCGTGTTATTTATACTTGATCGAAAATTATTATTATTTTTTAATAAACGCCTCCTCGATTTCTATAATTGGCGCAGCCTATAGGAATATTTTTTATTTAAGAGGACGATAACATTCGAACCAAATAAATTAATTAAAGAGAACAGAGTGCGAAAGAAAAATAAATAAATAATATACATATACATATATTTATGGGCCGGCGAAGGAAAAAAAAACTAAAAATCGGTTTAATATACAAATCAGTACACTAATAGATAAAGTCCAATGTGGATTGACCATTTATAATAAAACATTGAACTGGACCAATTAGTATAGCACGCGCAGTTTCTGCTCATTTGTAAGGTTGCTTATTGAATAATCTTTATGTTAAGTTGTAAAGTATGGTTAACCTAAGTATATTATGTATATGGAGTTCTGCCGCTGAGTGCAGCAACAGAACGGGAGAGTATCCATGTTTATATGTATATGCATATGACATATATTCACACATAAGTGGCTGATCGTATTTCAGTTGTTTATCTTTACGCTCGCTTTCAGTATGTTTATGCATAGCAACAAAGTGTCACTACTATAGTAGACACTATCATGTATAAGGCATATGACGCATTTATATATAGAATATTCTACATTGCGTCGGGTATTATTAATATGTTATTGAATATACTACACCAACTACAAATAAGTTGACGAGTGTAATTCTGAACACCTTTAAATCAAACTAACATCGATTTACAGTGCAGAAATAGAATCAACTCTGATATCAAGAAAGCAGAATAGAGGCAAGGATGGCGAACGAGAAGCCCCAAATTAAGCAGTCGGATTTATTGAAACAATTGGCCATTGGAGAACGGAAGCTGGAAAAATTACAGCAAGCTAATGTACAACTCCATAACAACACCAATAAGGAGCAAGTTCTTATTCTGTTTAAAACAATAAATCATCTGGCTACGTTCACTGGAACAGGGTACATCTCGATAAATTCATTGTTCAGCAGCGTGAGTATCTTCTCTTGTCGACACAAGAATCACATCTAAAACGAGGGTCCAAGAGGACAATCTTCTATAGGACAATTCAAGGACAAGCGAACGATGTAGCGATAAACGCACCTGAACCCGACAACTGGGAGCTGATCAAGGCAACTTTAAAGCTGAGGTACAGATCGGAACACGGAACCACACCAAATATACCGAAGAATCTGCGACCTAAGAGTAAATGCAGTGAGTGTATTAGCAGTTGAAATACAAAATAAAAAAAAAATCAAATCTATGAATTAATAGTGTATCATAAGAACGACAACCTCTTAGATCTAAGCAATGTTGAATGCTTGTTAGTTAATACTGTAAAAGAAATGACACAAGGCATACTACTAGACAAAATATATGAAGAGAGATAAATATTAAAGATAATGATGGTGCGCAGATATGAGAACAATTGTATCAATACAGAAAAGCCAGTCCCAACAGGTACAATTCAGAGACAGGATCGAGCAGTAGAAAGCAGGGTAACACTAATCAAAACATTCAACAACAAAACTATAGAAATTTTAATCAGAGCAATCCCCAACAAAACAAACAAAATAACCAACAGCAGAACTATAGCAATTTTAATCAAAACAATACATATCAAAATAATCAGCAGGTTACCAAAGCTCAAGATTAGAACCAAACTAACAAGAACCAGCAAGCACATCTATTAACTCATCACTGCGCCATGAGAAACTGGGAGGACAGTATTTTGCACCAAATGTAATTTCTCCGAGCTCTGTGTAGATTTTAACACATGATAATTCTAGTTTTTCCGTAGATAGTGGCTCAAGGGGAAAGTGCCTTATGTTTCTCCTAACGAAGACGGCTGCTCCTAAAACTGCTCTGTCATTAGGATGATCTGCTGTGGAGACATGAAGATTAATGGGTCTTCTGCTGGTAATTTTATTCTCGCAAACTAAGACTATAGATATTGTGGACTGATACGAAGTTACATATTTCGAGAATTTTGCTAGTCAGTTTTGTAGCTTACATTTTAAAATTCATTCTCTGTTCAAAAAACCTTTCAAAGTTCTTGTTTATTATTTTACCCAGATTCACAATTTGTATCTCATGTGCCACCTCTCCTTGGCATTGTGAGACGGTGAAATGCACTTGAGATGGGTTATGTTGTCGAAGTTGCCTTTGCAACATTCGATGGGGGATGACGTTTTGTATTATTGTTCGAGTACCCACTGGCTATATCAGCATATGACACATTATTTACATTGTCGAATGGAGTAGGGGCCAAAGTAGGTTTTGGGCCGATGTGCACTGCAGCCTTGTCTTTTTGTTGAAGCCTCTGCATGTATCTTTTAAAAAAGTCCCATCCTTTAAAGTTGGCAGGATGGTCCCCGCTGCAGTTGGCGCAGGTGGCTGGCATATATTTTGCTCTTGAGCAATTGGTGGATTTGTGCGACTCGCTGCAAACAATATTCTTGGCAGCGATGACATTGGGATATATCACACGATTTTCTGGTAATGTCGAATTTAATTCGCTGCCTACAGAATAGTTTTGAGACCAGTATATTTTTTTATTAGGGCTAAGGACAAGGCTTACAAAAAACATGTTCATCGGAATACCGGTATTTCTGGATTTTGGGTTGTGGATATTTACGGACTTGTGACCAATTTTTGTCAGTTCAGCTTCAATTTGTGAATTTGAGGTACAAGGGCTTAGCCCTAATATAACTTTGAAAGGTTTATTATCCATTAGTTAATAGGAGTGAAATTCAATATTGATTTTGTTTAGTTGCCTAAAAATAGTTCTAAAACTCTCGGGTGTCTTAGCGTAAATTCTTTTCGTTCTACCCATGAAAGATTTTACCTCCATATAGTCTAAATTTGTTACTTCTTCTAATACAGTTAGAAGCACTTGAAGGTTGATTATATCCCGAAGAACAATAGGGGGTGGCCTTGACATAGTTTTGGCAGCTGCTCCTAAAACGCCACACGGCTTATATGAGTTTATAAGAATGACATTCGGCTTAAAGAATGCACCTGCCGTCGAGGCATTCGAAAAATTCAAATATATACAATTGTGTTCAAAATAATAGGAACGCGGTTGAGTTTCATGCAATTGGTCAAATATTTAATGATTAATACAAAATATCGACATGAAATAAGGAAAACAAGAATCTTTACATATATTTTAAACTATTTAAAACAACTTTAGCTAAAAAAATTTTTTTATTTGCCCACCAGGACTTAAAGAAAAAATTGTTCGAATATTCGGCTGTTCATTAAAATAGGAATGCCTACTAAAAAGTTTAAATAATTCAAAAAAATTAAGTCAAAATTAACTTAAACTACTACTTTTTATTTGTTATGTCCTAAGATTTTGTTTTGAGACCCTAATTGGTTTAAACAGCTAAGCCCCCGTGTACCATGGATTCGGAAAGATCCTGACCACGCTTCAAAAGGATTTGGGTGTTCCATTTCGAACAGGCTGCCAAAGTTGGTAATTTTTTGCGGGATTTCCAGTTCCTATATGTCTTTTAACAAATCCTCATAAGTTTTTATATAGATTCATGTTCGGGTACTGAGATAGCTATAGCACAAAATTATATTCTCGGATGCAAACTAAGCCTTTGGTGGCTTGCAGATAACCTTTGGATCATTATCCTTCTGGAATATCCATTTTAGTGGAATTTTTCAAGCTTCATATGATAGCAGGATGTTTTCTTTAATCTATTTAGAAACACAGCTTTGTCTACGTAGCCATCCAGGTCATATATAGGCCATACCCACTTGGACAGAAACCAGGCCCATATCATGATACTCAGTCCACCGTGGAAAACTGTCTAATGGGTGGACTGTGGGTTGTCCCCGATATTTATTGGGGCCGAATCTACTTTGTGGAGCCTGATCCACCAAAAAAAGTATGATTTTGGACTTATCCGTCAAAAATTTGTTGCTTCACTGCTTACCCAGTAAGTCCACATGGGGCTTTGCAAATTTAAGTCATGCGTCTAGGCCCATATGATCCATTCGCTGGTACTTTTGGCATTGCAATTTTGTTCGATCAGTTAAAGACGAACTATGACTGTATAAACAGACTGATTTAAATATTTTTTTATACATTTTTATGATTCTAACGGGTTTTTTCACAATGGCGCAAAATGGGTATATCGTCTATTGGCTTCGTTTTTCGTGTAGCACCTCAATTTTCAGATTTCCTTTTATAATAAATAGCGTTTTATACCATTGTCGTGGATCAGCAAACTATATTTTTGGTTTTCTATATGCCTAGCACTTATTTTATAGGCAATCCATTGCAGTTCCCATCTCCACCGACCAATAATAGCGTCAACCCCTTAAAAATTAAAATTTTTTACTTTTTCAAACATATTTTGGTTTTTTCAATTCTTGTATAAATAACACTAACTAATGACAATAATTAAAATTTTTTAATTCATTTTTTAAAATTTTTTTTTACACAAAAAAGTCAAAATTCCTATTTTAATGAACAACCAATTTTCGGTGCATATGTCTAAAATGATCTATAAAAAAAAAATGGAATGTAAAACTAACGGGATTTTTTCGCTATTTAGTTGTTGACATTCCACTCTTCAAAAACTGTGAACACCTTTTCAATTTCAAAGTCAGACTTTTGTCGAAAAAGTTCTTTTACTGGTACGTGAATGCGCGTTCCTATTTTTCTGAACACAACTGTATAAATCACACCCAATTCTTAGATTTTCTAACGTTGATAAAACATTTACCCTATCGACAGACGAATAGAAGCGGGTTTACTCCAAGAAGGGCATCCAATTTGATTTGCATCTAGAATACTTAATAATAACGAAAAGAATTATTCGGCAACCGACAAAGAATATTTTTCAATTCAGATATGGTCGATACTTAAAACCATATCTGTATGAAATAAAGTTTAAAATACTGACCGATCATCAACCTATAAAATTTTCACATTCGAAACATAGAGGGAAAGATATTTCACCTAAACATCAGAGATGGTTATTGAAGCTAGGAGAGTACCAATTCAAAATTGAGCATTTAAAAGGAAAGAACAATAGAGTAGCTGACTTGTTAAGCAGACTCGAAGACAATGACTACACGTACAACAAAGAAATCACATACAAAACGAAAATATCGACAACGTATCAAATATATATATGATAGAAAATGTGGAAGATAAAGAAGATAATACATCAAAAGCGACAAAACTTACACAATAATTTTGTTACAAAAGAAGAAATAGTTAACTAGAGGGATGGGCTAACTTCGACCATGCCGAAGTTTGGTAATACCCTTGCAATTACAAAGGATATAAATACAGTTTTTTCTGATTTACCACGCCCCAAAAATTGGATATATATAAATTTTGGGCAATCTTTTAAGCAGGGCAACAGTTACCTATATATCAAATTTTAAAGCTGTACCTATAAGACTTTGGAAGATATAGTTTTCTCCGATTTGCCACGCCCCAAGAGGCGGATATATCTAATTTTCCATAATTTTGTCGAAACGGTCAAGCCTAACGTCTGTGTCAATTTTTATAACTCTAGGTGTAAAATTGTAGAAGATATAGTTTTTTCCGATTTGCCAAACCTCTAATTGGCGTAGATATATATCCTTTATCTTATTTTTTAGGGGTGGTTGATACAAATATATGTTTAAAGTTTAAAGTCTCAGGCTTTAACAGCGTCCACAATATTGAGGGATTTATGTTAAGCACTATGTAGACTTTCCCGATTTGCCACGCCCCAAGTCGGCATGGATATATAACTTTTTGATCAGTCTGAAGGAGAGGCCAAAAGTATATTACTTTCCAAATTTGGATGCTCTAGCTTTAAAACTGTAGAAGATGGGTACTCCATGTTATCGCCATGATACGCTTCTGTATACTCCGAAAATATATGAAGCGCACGAATTTCATACAAGCTCTCCTACTGCTGGATTCACCTCGAACAATCCTACGTATTCGCAATAGGCAGCTTAGTCACTCCGAGTACGCACGTCTACGGTGCAAATAGCTCTCACACATTCCAAGATTCGCCAAAGTTGCCTATCTGGTAAAGCTGCCCACCAGTGTCCTGTCTTCGTAGCAGTTGTTGCTGAATATTCTTCTGCGTGAGGTCCTGCGGTATCGTTTGATGTCCGTCGTTGTTCTTGTGTTTCCCTCTAGGTCCCTCGATGATCACTTTTCACTGGCACTTGCGTAGACTTGCACTTTGACGTCTGTTCACTTTTACTCGTAATTTCGCTATCCCTCCGTCGGCTGTATTTCTCTTTTTATATGCCAGCGGCAGGTCGGGGCCTGCTTATGGTGCTCGTGTCCACTTAACGGTGCCATCGCGTGTTCATCCAGAACCTTCTATCTACCGAATCCCCGTTATCGTGGCGCCACCGTATGTCTGGCGTGGGAGCGACTGCGTCAGTTATCGCTGCACAACGGCGAACGGCACTTCGGCTAACGGTTCGTGGTTCGTCCGTGTGGGCGACACGAGCCCTTTGCTGAATAGCCGAGTGCGACAGAGCCACTTCTGTGTGTGCGTGTGTCGCGTTCGTCGTTGCGTGGGTTGCTCCAACAGTTATGGAGTGTATTGTGAGGAGCTGAGCCCACATATATATATCTACTTTTATGTTGTTATATATCCAACTCGGCTCTCATATGGCTCCTCACAGTCCCCTCTTCCTTCGAAAAAAGAATGATGCCTTCGGGTTTCAAATTTCCCGCTAACGTATCGAGCAAGCGTCCGATTACCCGCAGTGCAGTGCCTCATTTCGGCGTGCTGCTCGTCATCGAGCCGCTGTTACCCATGATCTTCTCTTAACAGTGCTCCGCTGTTGTTGCGATCAGCTGACTGTGCAAAGCACGCTGTGTGCACAGGGTAAGAATTTTACCAATTTTTTCCCAAAATATGTAGGAATTACATAGTTGACGTTTTCTTTCCAGCCTCCGCTATGTCCGCTCTCGGGGCAACCACCTTTTACTTCCCCGCAGTGAGTAGCATCAAGTATCTTGCACCAACATTCTTTTAATATAGTTTTCTTTTTTATCTTCTCCCCTTTCCCCTCCCCTCATCGTACCTGCTTGTATATATCGGCAGCCCGTGCGGGATCCATCCACACGATCCTGGCCGTTCGGCCCTGTGTTTCGGCAAATTGCGTAATTATTGTTTTGACTGTTCGCTTTGCAATCACAGTCGGGTTCTCTTGCGGCGTATATGGTGCTGTCAGCTGATGTTTTACCCCGAGCTCCTGCAGAAACGTTTTGAACGCCCGACTGGTGAACTGCGTACCATTGTCAGTGATGATCAAGATCCGCTCCCGGAATGCCTTCTGCAGCGTCGCTGTGCTCGCACTTCGTAGTGGCACCATCTCTGTGCACTTGGAGAACCTGTTGATGAACACTAACAGCATGGTGTTCCCTTGCTTAGACTTCGGCAGCGGTCTCACGAGGTCGGCGCATGGTGGCCTACGGTTCCTTAGAGATCAGAGGATCAGCATCTTGCCAGCCGCCTGGAGTTGGCTCGGCTTATAGCGCTGGCACAGCCAGTATTGCTGCATATTCGCTCCAAGCCCATAGTTGCTTGCATCCGTTTGCTAGCAAAATGATTTTGAGAAATGTGGGCATGCCAGCATTGGTGATTCTGCCCACTGAAGTTTAACAGTCTCAAAAGCCTTTTGCCGTTCCTCTGTCCACTACCACTTCGTGCCTTTCTTCAGCAGTTTTTCCAACCACAATTATATCATCCAAGTAGGCAAACGCATGCGGCATCATCTCTGGACCAATGATGCGATAAAATTCCCTCTGAAATTTTGCTGGCTCTGTATGGAGTCCAAGTGGCATCACTTTCCATTAAAACCTTTACCCTTTACCCTTTACTGAAACTGTGAATGCTGTCAGTGGCCTGCTCTTTTGGGATCTGTCAGTATTCATCTTTCAGATCCAGGCTTGTAATGAATCGCGCCTCGCGCAATTGATCCAAGATATGATGCACGCGTGGCTGCGGGTAGGCATCTTTTACCGATCTGGCGTTGAGCTGGTGAAAATCCACACACAGTCGGTATTTCCCGGTCTTTTTCTTGTCCATCACTATCGGCGCGCTATGTCGGCTCTTTGAAGGCCTTTCGCTATGCAGCCTTTCGCCAGCAACTCATCCACCTTTGCTTTGATCTCAGCCTGCATTGTGGGATTTGTCGGGAAATACCTCTGCTTGATGGGTCGCTCGTCATGCATCGTGATCCGGTGTTCGGCGATCCTCGGGTCCCTTTGACGTTGTTAAAGGCCGCCAATTCCCTCTTGAGAAAGGCGTCCACTTCCACATCCTCGTGGAGTGGCTCCCCGATAATCTCTCCTCCCGTTGCACGCCATGTTGTGGGTCCCTCGGTGCAATCTCCAGCTTCAGCTCGACGAGGAAGTCCCATCCCAGCACCAAGTCGTCGATCACCCCGGGCAGGATCAGAAGCGGTATCCTCGCCTCCAGGAATTCGGCCACTGGGGTGCAGCTTCCATCTAACCTATTCCAATTGTCGCCGACAGCTGCGCACCGTCGTCGTAGATGGCTCCTCGTTGCGGTTCACGCTCGCCCCTGGATGGCGGGTGCCGCTGGTCGTTTCCCGACTGGCAACATGCATGCAGTTCGGCACTCTATTGCCCAGTGGCCCTCTTGGCCACACACGCGATAATCTCTCGCTGGATTCTGGCCGTGGGTTCTCGGCCCTTCCCTTTGCGTCCTTGGAGCTGGCCTGGGCCTTTCCATTTCTGTTTCCCGACTGGGTTGGTGTGTGCCTCCCATGCTACCACTAACAGCGTCGGTCATGGCCATAAATCGCGTCCTATTTGGCCGATTTTTCTGGCGCAGCTTCTCTCGATCCTTTTCGACTTCTTCAAACTTATCGGCGAGCACTGCTACGGCCGAGCGTATGCACGTAGATCGGGGAGGCTGTTGTTGACGATATATTTGAGCTCTCGATCCGGGGCATAGCGTATTGGGCGCATTAAACGACTCTCTCATAGCCTGTCGCGTCCGAGTCACTTCGTCCTTCAAATTTTCGAAGTAATCTCTGGGTGAAAATTACTTCTGAAAATTTTCGACGAAGGTCGACCATGCCGTCCAATGCCTGTTGTTAGCTATGTACCACTTTAACGCCATGCCTTTCAGCAGCTCAGGCATGGCTCTCTGGACCAGATCCAGCTTGAGGCCTTATGTCTCTGCCGACCATTCCCCCTGCTCCGGAAACTCCAGCGGTTTAATCGATCCATCGAACCGGAAGCCCCACTCTCGCACCTGCTTAGCCACTTTAGGGTATTCGGGTGCCGTTGGATTCGCTCCCCGTGCTCTCACCTCAGGCTGTGGTTTCAAGATGGCTCCCCAGAGTCCTTGTAGTCTAGAACATTCGGTTAATCCGAGTTTAAGCCGGGCTGAGATCAGATCCACGCGGATTTCATACAGGCTCTCCTACTGCTGGATTCACCTCGAGCACTCTTACGTGTTCGTAAGAGACAGCGTACTCTGAGTACGCACGGCTACCTCGCAAATAGCACTCACACACTCGAAGATTTGCCAAAGCTGCCTATCCGCAACCAGTCCCAGAAAAAAAGATAAAGAATATATATCAACGCCCATTAGGGGCGTGGCAAATAGGAAAAAACTGTATCTTCTACAATTTTACACCTACAGTTCCAAAAGTTAACAAAATCGTTAAACTTCACCGTTTCGACAAAACTGTGAAATATTATGAGGCGGATAGCCTCTTTGGGGAGTGGCAAATCGGAGAAAACCATATCTTCGAAAGTTTTATAGGTACAGCTTCAAAATTTAATATATAGGTTACTGTTGCTCTGCTTAATAGATTGACTAAATATAATATGTGACCATTTGCAAGGAATTACCAATTGCAAGGGTATTACCAAACTTCGGCGAATTTAGCCCATCCCTCTAGTTATACCTTTGCAAAAAGGGTATATTAATTTTGTTCAGAAGTTAGCAACGCAGATAATTAAGCATCTTCGACTATATAAAGTATATATATTCTTGATCAGCAAGACGAGCTGATAGACGAGTTGATATAGTCATGACCGTCTGTCCGTCTGTCTTGATCAACGCAATCTCCTCCGAGACTATTAAAGCCACATAGATGAAATTGTGCACATGGGCTCCAATCTGCTGCAGATATTGTTTATCTCGGAATCATCCGGATCGGAGGACTATATCCTATAGCTTCCATAGGACAAATCGGTTTTAAGAAATGTTTTAGTGGGATACCTTCGACGTTATTAAAGTCAGAGACTTAAAATTTGGAATATATACTCGTGAATCGCACCCCATGCAAAAAGATATAGAATATATAGCTACGCCTTTTAGGGGCTTGGCAAATCGGGTAAAATTAAGTCTTCTACAGTTTGAGAGCGAGAACATTCAAATTTGAAAAGTAATATGCTTTTGTACTCCCCTTCATATCAAATAAAAAGTTATATATCCACGCCCACTAGGGTCGTGGCGAATCGGGAAAGTCTACATAGTGTTTAACATAAATTCTCCAATAGATAGTACGCTGTTAGAGCCAGAGACTTGAAACTTAAAACATATATTTGTATATTTGTAACAAGTAAGAACGCTTTAGTCGGATCGGCCCGACTACGAGATCCCCTGAACCACGTCCGAGGTGATGTTTTATACAACCTAGCTTACATATTTTATCTAAACATATTACCCTCTGCGTTCATATACAAACGCACACATATACACATGCATGCTCGCCGATTACTGCGTAGTTGATTTGAAAGTATGTGTGAACACGTATAGAGCAAATGCTATCTTGCTGCCGCATGCTTTTGTCAATTGAGTAAATGTTTTCTTTAATAACTTGTGTATTACTTAACAGATTTCAATGCAATTTTTAGTATTGAATGATTTTATTTTTTAGAAAATACGGTTCTGGCTAAAAAATTTAAAACAAATTTTATTGTGGATTTGGTAATATTACAAAAAGCTGAGTGCAAAATTAAGTTACTGTAGCTAAAAAGGTGCAAAAAAAAATGATATGGTGTTCCACGCCTCCTTCTGCCTGTTACATACTTTTTGTAAAACCATTATACCCTGATATCCCATTTTCAATGGTTTCAGGGTATAAAAAGATATAGCCTACGCGCATTAGGGACGTGGCGAATCGGAAAAAACTATATCTTCTTAGATTTTACACCTAGAGCCCCAAAAATTTTCAAACGTTAAGCTTGAGCGTTTCGGAAATATTATGAAAAATGATATATATCTACATCTTTGGGGAGTGGCATATCGGCGAAAACTATATATTCTAAAGTTTTATAGTGACAGCTTCAAAACTTGATATATAAGTTACTGTTGCTCTGCTCAATAGATTTACTTTAAATCTGTCTCTCTGTCCGTCCGTCTGTTCGTATGCAGGAACGTGTCGATCTTGAGACTTTTCTTGTTTCACTGATATCAATTTAAAACATTAATAAAATACAGTTTTTTAAGCATATCTTTTACATCTGTTTAGCTATAGTCACCAAATTTTTTATTTCCATTTCCATTTTTTTATATTTTGGATACCGGGTCAACATTTCACAAAATCAATTAAAAAAAAAATTATGAAAGCGACAATTAAATTTTTTTAAATTTTCTAAGTAAAACCGTTATTTTAGTAAAATGAAGAAATTCAATGCTGAACATGTTATTGAAATCCGTTGACTAACATAAAAGTTATAAAACAAAACATTTTGTCAATTAACAAAAGTACGCGGCAGCGAGGTCCAATACGTGTCAGCACACACTGTGCATAAAGTCTTTACGTGTGCACTCATACTTACATTCAAATGTGTGCGTAACTCTATGAATTTTATTTGTTATATCGCAATTTCAGTTTTATTGTAATTCTCGCCGATGCTACTTTAGTGGTGTCATTGTCACTGAGAACAATATGAAGAGTGTAGTCTTACAGTAAGAGATTGTGGCTTGCATTTTTTGTTCATTTCATTTTTTTTTACTGTTGTATTTATATCTTTCTGTATGTATGTAAAAATGATAACTCGAACAATGGTTCAGGGGATCTCGTAGTCGGGCAGTCATTCAATTTCTGTTCACCTAGTGTCGATGAGGACATTGTGAATTTATAGAATTTATAGATATTCCGTTCAGATAGACCTGTCAATTTACCCTGTTGAGCTATTTTGAGATATCTTCACTTAAACTAAATAAATGTTCAGGGTATGATAAAATAAATGAACTAGCAATTCGATATCTTCCCAACAAAGCGTGGAATGAACTAGTGGAAATATACAATGGTATACTGAGTCTAGCACACTTTCCTTCTCAATAAAATACTTATGTTTACACAATTAGCCTACTGACAATCTTTTCTAAAATATTTGAAAAAATACTCCTGAAAAGATTGCTCCCCTTGTAGGAGGAGAGTAACTTCATTACAGATCATAAGTTCGGGTTCAGAAGATCCCATGGTACACGTGAACAATACCATAGAGTAGTACAAGACATTTTCAATGTGTTTGTGGCGGGGTGGCACAGCTCTCTTAGGTGTTGGGGTGTGCAGCAAATAATACATAGTTTATTAAATATATATCGTATATTTAATATTTGTCCGTTTACAAAGAAGAATTTATGATGCGCAGAGTTGCGTTGACGAAGTTCAAGTGATTCTAAGCTACTGGAGCCGAGCGCCAGCTTGCGTTAGAATGCAATGCTTGCTCTCAGATGGAGACGGAAAGCTCGCTCTAAGCGTCAGGTCAGATCAGCTGATCTGGCTGATCAGCTGGGTGTCGTTGACGCGAACATCCCGCCCCCCTTGCAATATATTGCAGAAGGAAAGTAAAATGGTCCTTAATTCCTCGTCGCTTGTATTTTCCGTCTCGTATCTTCCTTCAATCTTCTACAAGCGGGTCGGGTTATGGATGTGTGGCGCTTCCAGCGATTGACCAAGGACATGGACCTTCCGTGGATTGCTGGCGCAGCAATCGGAGTGATGGGACCTTCCGACGGGAAATGTCGATCTACGGATATTTGATTCGAATAAGAATATATCGATTTTGGTTTAGAAAGGGATAAAGTGGATAGGGGACCACTGAGAACCCATCCGAAGATAGTTTCTTGCCCAAGAAGCGTACCACAAATGTTGGTTTTGACGCCCTCCAAGAGGATGGACGGAAGGATATCCGCTCCAATGAGGACGTCAATTTCCGAAGGTTGGTGAAAATTGGGGTCGGGCAACGGCATATTAGGCAGATCTCTTATCAAATTTCTTTGGATAGAGTAGGAGGGGAGATTGCCTGTTATGCTTGGAAGGACAAAGGCCGAAGTCTCAACATGCAGGTTGCTTAGGTAGGAGATGTGAGCCGCAGATGGCACAACTTCTTTGATTGGGCGGAGATTGCTTGGTTAAGCCCAGTCACGTGAGCTGAAACCAAGCTGAAAGGCGGGTTGATCGCATTGAACATACGTTTGGAGATAAAGGATGCTTCGGATCCAGAATCGATCAACGCTCGCACTGGAAAGTTGGCCCCCAGGTGCGATATATTCACTAGGGCGGTTCCTAGTGGGACGCCTTGCGTGTTGGAGGCAAAACAGTTTTGCACGTGCTTAGGTGAGGTTGAAGGAGTGGACTGTATGTTCGGGAGACTTGCGTCTGGAATGGAAGAAAGCGATGCGGAGGGGACGTCTCGATGCAGAAGTGTATTGTGACGTCCCTTGCAAGTGCGGCAGTTATACTCACTGGTGCAATCTTTTAAGTGATGCCCTCGGCCAAAACAGTTCAGACATAGTCTATACTGTTTTATGGTGGAGGCTCTCTCGTTTACTGACATTTCCAGAAAACGAGGGCATAGACGGATCGGGTGGTCTTTCGAACACAGCTTGCAACCTTGCTGGTTGACGCTTGCTTTCGTTGTGAAAGTTTGGAACCTGGCCATCGGCATGTCCTTTTTGAGGACTTGAGACTGGTTGATCGTGGTTGAAGGGGGCTTGTGGTCTTCAATAGCCTCAAGCGTTCGATGTCTATCGATTAAGAATTTGTTCATCAAATCCCACGAAGGTAACTCTGTCCTACTGCTAATGGATTGCTCCCAGAGGGACAGAGTTAATTTGGATACCTTTGATGAACAAATGAATACTAGAATGGCATCCCAATTCTCAGTATTCACGTTGGAATGCTCCAGAGCGGTTAGACACCCTTCAATGGTGCTTTGCAGCTCTTTGAGTGCTGCTCCGGTCTCTTTGTGCATGGAGGTCAGACTGAAAAGAGTTTTCAGTTGACTGTTCACTAACAGCCGCTTGTTTTCAAAGCGCGCTGTTAGGTTGTTCCAGGCGGATTGGAATCCCTCATTAGTGAGAGGTGATTTGGAAACGATAGCCTTGGCTTCTCCTATCGTTTTGGAGTTCAGGTGGAATAACTTTTCCACAGGTGTTAGGCTGGGATTATGCACATACATCGCTGTGAATAAGTCCCTGAAGGTAGGCCATTTTAAATAGTCACCCGTGAACACTTCTATGTCACAGGGTGGGAGATGGCAGCCTCGTGGAGTGGAGGGTTGAGGAATTGGAGGCACGACCGGGGCAGCCGAGAGCTGTTCGATGCGCTCTCCGAAGTGTGGTGCCCACCGTACATAGACCGAGTAGCAGTAATCATATTTTGCCTGCACGGTTCTCAAATCAACCCTGCTATCTTCCTGATCGCTGGCTAGGAGAACTTTTGTGCAACGATCACACTCCTCTTCCACCTTGGCCCACAAGGTCTTGACATGGTCAAGATGAATTTTTAAGACATGAAGAGAAGCTTCTTCACTCGCCTCTGCACCCAGCCTAGCTTCTAACTGGCTAAATTTGTCGGATGTTGCAATAAATTCCGCTAAAGACATCTTTGAAGCTCGAAAGTACTGCTGCACTGAGGACCGTAAGAGTCTTTTAGGAGCCGAAATTGGAAGATTTCGGGAGCTGGCGGAATGGCACTTTGATGATGCCGTAACTACAGCCGCGGATGGCGTGATGCGCGGAGAAGGCTTGAGTGCCACAGGCTTACTGCGGATCGTTGGAGAAGCAGAGGTGGCTCTGGATTTAGACCCAGAGGTCGGAAATAGAGTCGATGGAGTTTTCTTAGCAGTCGGAATCAGAATCTCGCCCCCAGTTGGCATAATATGCTGATATAGCAGTTAGGATACCCGTTTGAATAATAGTATGCCAATAAAGCACCTAGTAGAGACTGGGGACTGAAAATTCGGAGAGTGCTGGACTAGCACTGCTGACCATGAACCGGATACAAAACACAAAATAAATAAAAAAAAATTTTTTTTTTTTTACTATAGTCAATATAACATATTGACTGTCATGAAGTGTATGTATTTTTAATTTTTAATAATTTTTGTTTTTTTTTTTTTTTTTTATTGTAGTCAGTATGGCCTGTTGACTTTATGGATAGCGTAGAGTAATTAACAATAATTATTTATTATTATTATTTTTTTATTTTAAAATTTTTGTATTTTGTTGAAGTCAATGTACTCTTTTGACTGGACTGCAGGGTATGGAAGTTACATATGTTTATATGTATGTACGCACAGCTGGTTGCCAGCCAAAAATATTACTACTCAGAGAGAGAGAGGCTGGAGTCAGCTGGATGGAGAGTGGCGGCAACTCGCAACTATGCACATATGTACATACATATATATGTATGGAGTGAAATGAACAAACATATGAAAAAAAGTGCAATTGCCGAAAACTCAAGAGAGATGAGAATCTAATGGCGGAATTATTGCACT
>JAWNOY010000302.1:0-21700 GCA_035045545.1 Drosophila gaucha | reverse complement strand
AACACTGCTTGTCAGATGCAAACGTAAAAAAAGAAAAATTTTTTGGCTGTGAAAAAATAAAAAATTTACTTTTGCTATTGTTGGCCCTCCGGGCATTCAATTAATTATTATAATGGAAGAAGGAATATCCATAGCAAATGTTGAGGAAAGCAAGCGAATTGCAACAATTGCTGAATCGAGAGCAAGAATTATCATGGATGCAGCCCTAGGCACAGCACACGTCCCAGTCATTGGACCACCCACACCCAGTGGTTGTAGCAATTGGGCTACGACTACAAGTAGTACTACGTGCACAGTGACTTCGTCTAACTCCTACGATGGGAACACTTTAGCAATAACATCCTCTTTAACTGGATGCATGTTGTCCAACCCAATCCTATCGAACAGCAATAGGACGGTTGCGTGTAAAATAGCACAAAGTGCTCCAGATAAGGGCATCATGCTGCAAACGTCCCTTAGCTGGCAGATTTCCAATATTAAACGCAAACTTTCACCACGTCCTGCTGGGGATGACAACAAAAAAGGCAAATTATCTCATGCCAATTTTGCAAATAATACACCCACCAGAGTTGCTTCCAACATATCCAGCAACCGTTTTGCAATACTGGCAAATGGAGAAACAGATGACAATCCTACGCCTGCGGATATCAATCAAGCAGACGCATTGGCTGACGAAATGGAAATTGAACAAAACACAACAAACCAAAGAAGCGTACCTAGGTTGCACAAGCCGCCCCCTATCACCATCGAGAATGTTTCAGATGTGAACAGGATGGAAGCCGATCTGGATCTAATCATTGGTTCTTCAAAATACACGTTACGTATTGGACGTAACAGGTCAGTGAAAGTGTACGTTGATAGCTCCAACTCATATCGAGTCCTAGTGCGTTATCTTAAAGAAAAAATGCCAGTCATTTTACTTATCAGCTTAAGTAGGAAAAGGCATAGAGGGTCATTATCAGAAATCTGGCAAGTTCAACCCCTGAAGATAAAATAAAAGAGGCTTTTAATGCAAATGGTCATAATGTTCTTCGTGTTCACAATCCCCGACCTCGTAAGGTTTTGCACTCAGAAAATGGAATGATAGTGGAGGAGCTGATCCACAGAAATTTCTTCTTCATTGACCTTGCTCGTGGGCCAAATAATAAGGAAGCGTTAAAGCTTAACCAAGTAGGGCATCAAAAGGTAATAGTTGAAAAACCTAAGAAAACTCTAGGGGCTATTTTGTAATAATTGCCAAGGATATGGGCATACGAAAAGCTATTGTATGAGACCATTTATGTGTGGAAAGTGTGCCCAAGAACACCCTACTGCCCAATGCAGAGAAACTTCAAGAGACAAAGTTTGTTGTGCCAACTGCGGAGGAAACCATAAGGCTTGGTACAGAGGATGCCGCGTCTACAAAGCAAAAATGGATGAACGCAGACCAAAAATAAATACAGTAATAACTGATAAACACGGAGCCAGTATACAAAGAAATAGAAAAAATAGTAATCAGCAACAATTCGTACCGGCTTCCATTATACGTGGTGGTGTATTTTTTCTGACACTCTACTGGCAGGACTAAAAGAAGTTACTCCTCCCAAGCAAGTGAACCCAGGAATAGGAAAAAGCAATCCCCGAACAGAAAACTCTTGGCTTGAGGATGCTATTGAGGCCCTTACAACTAAAATCGACTCATTTCAAGCGAGGCTTAAAGAATTGGAAGAATCAACCCAATATCTTAGGTACAGATGTTATGTTTATCACTGAAACATGGCTTCAGCAGGGTGTGAATATTTTTATACCTGGGTACAATGTTCATAAGGCAGACCATCCCAGTAATACACCAAGAGGAGGAGCGGCTGTTCTTATTAATCGGGCAATATCTTATTCAATAATTGAGCCCGTCAGGACAGCAAAACTACAAATGGCTACTATTCAGATCCCAACAAGTAAAGGAAGGCTACTTGTCTCCTCGTTGTATCTTCCTCCAAACATTTCATGGACTACAAACAGAATTCGACAGCCTTTTCAGTAGGGTAGGAATAAGGTTTTTAATAGGTGGTGATTTTAATGCCAAAAGCAGGCTGTGGAGCAACTTTAGAGCAGATACAAGAGGTAGCCGCTTACAGGACGCTGTTGAACGTTCTGCAGTTGAAATCTTAGCGACTGGCCACGCGACTCACTATCCGTATGCACAAAGAGGTACACCCAGCGCTCTTGATATCTTTATCTTCAAAGGGCTACAGTCAGAAGATTTAAATATAAAAATAGTATCAACTATCCTATGACCATCTCCCATTACTAGTTGCCGTAGACACTGCACCGAAAGCTATTTTAAAGAAAGGTCGACCGATTTAGCTGGATTTAGCCGAGAACTGGAGGAAGCAGTTGACCTGAATATTGAAATTTTGAATCCAGAGGACATTGAATATGCTCACGCCATCTTTCTTAACAAAGTGCACTGTGCAGCCATTAATGCTTCTCCATTAAGCCCAGCACAGGATACAAGACTGCGTAAGAGACCTAGCTATAGAGGCAATGCTGCTCATTAAAAGAAGACTGAGAAGACAGTATTGTCGTACCCGTGATCCTGTGGTGGATAGAGTCTATCGCAGAGTGTCCAATAGGAAAAAAAGTGTCCAATAGAGAATCATAAAATAAAGAAAAATTACATCTTTTTATCAAATATATGTCCTAATGAGTTTGGAAAGTATTCTTTGTGGAAACTATCTGGAAAACATAAGCGACAAGTAACTCCAGTATTTCCAATTAAGAAGGCTGACGAGTCCTGGGTCAAAACTCCAATTGAGCGCGCTGAAGCTTTGCCGATGACTTGGAGGCCCGGTTTAAACCATTCAATACTTGCCCAGACCACTGTAAAAGTAAAGTCCAGACGACGTTAGAGAGCCCAGATAAAATCGTTGAAGACAAAAAAGGCCCCGGGGGAAGATGACATTGATAATTTTACACTAAAACTCTTGCCACGCAAAGCGATTCTCTTTCTTGTATTGTTATTAAACGCGGTGCTGAGACAAGAACATGTTCCAAAACAGTGGAAGAAGGCCAGAATCTGCATGATTCATAAGACCGGAAAAAGCCCATACGCTCTGTATTCCTACAAGCCAATCAGTCTGCTTTCTGGTATAGCTAAACTCTTTGAACGTTGTCTGCTGACTCGTATACTGAGCATTAAAACAGTGCAACAGAAGATACCTCCCTTTCAATTTGGATTTCGGAAGTCTCATGGAACTCCTGAGCAGCTGAATAGGGTGGTAAATTACATACTCGAAGGATTTGAGGCTAAGGAATACGTGGTGGCTGCTTATATCGATATCAAACAGGCTTTCGACCGAGTTTGGCATGATGGTCTCCTCTGCCACCTCAACTGTGGTCAATAGTGCGCATTTACCTAACTGAGAGATCCTTTACGGTGGTGCTACCAGGTGTGGAGTCCAGTGTAAAGGCTGAAGTTCCTCTGGAGGACGCCCAAAACTTATTAATCGCTACTTTTGCAGATGACACAGCTATTTTGGCGAGGAATGGTTTCTTAGCTGAGGCCAGGGATACCTTACAAGATTGCCTTAGAGTTGATGTTGATTCTTGTTGCTGATGATGCTGTTCTTGTTGTTGTTCTTGTTAACTACCCGGTTTCGCGTGTTCTTGTTTTTATTGTTGTATGCATATATATTATATGTATTATATTTACTTTAGAAGGTATATGTTTTTTTGTTTTGTTTTGTGTTTTTAAATGGAAGGGCGGGGGTTTACTTTAATTACGACACATCTTGATCCTCAACATCCTGAATTTCCTGTTTGGGCTCGCCATCACCTGCTGTGGAGTCTATATTTAAGAATATAAAATATAGACTATATATAAATCAATATACATAAATCACCTTAGAGTGGGCCAATCTTTGGAATATAGGCATTGTAACGAACCTTCGGTTATTCCGAGTCTAAGCCGGGCTGAGTTTCAGTCCACTGTGTGTTCGTGCCAACAATATTTATAATTGTAGGCACCTGCGATAGTACTAAGTCTTGTTATGGTTTGAGTTTAGCGGTATATTTTGGACTTCGATTGGCTTATTTCTAAGTATTTGTACAACTGTTGTTTTCCTGCCTAAGGCACTCCTGCTATCCGCAAGGATTCGCCTCCTATGAGCACACTTGGCTGTGTGATTCGCTATTTGCGAGGCACTCCGGCTTTCCGAGAGCGCTACGTCTCCCTTGCACGCACAGGATTCGCGCTGGGCACACCGGGTTATCGCCAGGATACGCTTCTGTATACTCCGGCGATCCGCACGGATATCATACAGGCTCTCCTACTGCCGGATTCACCTTAAGCACTCCGACGTATTCGTAAGAGACGGCGTACTCACTCCGAGTACGCACGGCCACGTCGCAAATAGCACACACTCACTCCAAAATTCGCCAAAGCTGCCTATCTGCTAGAGCTGCCCACCAATGTCCTGTCTTGGTGGCAGTTGTTGCTGAATGTCCTTCGGCGTGAGATCCTGTGGTATTGTTCTGATGTCCTTCGATGTCCTTGCGTATCCCTCGATGTCCCTCGATGATCACTTTTCACTGGCACTTGCGTTGACTGGCACTTTTACTTCTGTTCACTTTCACTTGCAATAATCTTCTCCCCCCTGTGTCGGCGATGCCTTCGTGTTTTAAACGTCCCGCCAAAGTGTCGCTTGCAAGCAGTGCAGGGATGCATTTCTTCACCTGTTAACAGCAAGCAGTGACGTATTTGGATGCCGTGCTGTTAGCTCGCGCCGCTGTTAATGGTGATCTGCTGTTAACAGTGATCTGTTGTTAACAGTGATCTGCTGTTAACAGCACGCAGGGATTGCATTTGGATGGTCGACTCACTTTTGCGTTAGCTAGTTGTGAGACGTTGTTTTGCGCACCCACGTTGTGTGCGAAGAAAAGAAAAAAAAGGTAAGCCGGGTTCCATTATCTTCACTCCGCGTGAAAAATACTACCCCTTTTCTTTTTCTTTCTTTTTTTTCAGCTGATGTTACTTCGCCCCTTTCACCCCGCCGTGAGTAAACGATATATCTGTGTCACTCCAATGTTACTTCGCTCTCTCTCTCTCTCCTTCCCTTTCCCCTCCTCGTATATGCCTGTATACACGTCGGCCCCCGAGCGAGTGGCGCACACGATATCGGCAACCGTCTGCCCACACAATTCGCGCTGCTCGGCCCTGTGGGGTTTTGGTGCGCCGTAGATGCTCCACCACCTCCATCGGCCACTCGTCTTCCGCCACCTTGGTCCACTCGCCGATCGGCCCGGCTTCTGGCCATGAAGCCTGCCGCTGCAGCGTCGGACGGCCTGACAGCGGTAGCCGGATTGACCTCCACTCCTCCTTGTCCTGCAGCTGCTGTTGAGGAGACTGCTGCTGCTGCTGTTGTTGTTGTTGCGGTGGCTGATGCTGCTGCTGCTGCTGCTGCTGCGTCGGCTGATGCTGCTGCTGCTGCTGCTCCTCCAGCGAAAAGCCTGGCGGCCACGCCTCGACCGCCTCTCGCCAGCAAATCTCCACATGTACTTCGTGGCACACGAAGCCATCGCGGATCTTCGATCTTCGTCGCCACGCGACCGTCGGTGGCTCCGGTCCCACCTCTCCTTCGGAGTCCGACGAGATGACGATCACGTCGTCCTCTGCCGCTTCCGCTCCTGACTCCTCCGAATCGGAGATGACCACCGCCTCGCCGATGTCGGCCTCCTGGCTGCGGTATGGGGTGGGTGGCCGTGCCGGCTCCCACGTGGCCAGCGGCGAATACCTCCCATTCTTGCAGGGCCCATCACTTTCCCAGTCCGGCAAGTATGTTGTGGCCGCCGGAGTCCCCACCTCGTCATCGGACTGAGGCGTTGCCCATCCTCTGCGCGTTTCGTCGCCCAGCCAGTATGGCGAGTCTGGCGTTGCCCATCCCTCGTCCTCGGACCGGGGCGTCGTCCATCCTCCGCCCGTTCCGCTGCTCACCGAGCTTGCCGGCGCCCATGATCCCGGTGATGGCGCTGGCTCCTCCAGGTCCGGTGACGTCCAAACCGTAAGGTAGGCTGGGTGCCGCCTTAATCTTCTCCCGGCCTTCCGCGGGTGAAATGGCAGCCGCACAGGTGGTCGACGGACCACGTGCCGGCGTGCCCGACGCTGCGACGCTGGTTCAGTTACCGGCCCTTCTCCTCGTCCGCCTGCAGCTCCAGCAATATCGCTGGCCAACAGGCGAGGATCGGCCGGGTGAACTTTACCGACGCCGTAGTTCGGGGCGCCGGCCGCTGCTTGCTGTGACTGCTCCTTGATGTGCTCCATATTGTTTTTGAATAGGCAGAGCTCGTGCCAGCGGGCCCCTTTTATACCCTTCGGGCGTGAGTGTGGGCGTCGGTGGCGTCTAGCGGTTCCTTTGTGCCCTCTCTTTTCTCGGTCGTACTCTTCTGACAGACTCGCCTTATCGCTGAATCCGCTGTTGCTATGCGCGCCGCTCAGTCGGTTTTCCTCTTCGCCTTTGTCTTTTGTTGTTGCGCAATTCGGCTATTGCCTACTGTCTGCGCTTGCGCGTGTATATGTGTATGCATTTTGTTGTTGCCTGTTTTTGCTTCCCCCTTTTTTCTTTTGTCCACGCTTACGAGCGGCGCAGCATTCGGCAGTTCGTTGCCCTTTTCTTCCGCTGCTCGTCTTGCATTCTCGCTTTTTTTTTCCTTTGCGCCTGTGCGAGTATTGGTGCGTGCAATTAGCTCTTGCTTGTGCTTTGTTTTTGCTAACTTTGCAAATGCTGTTTGTCTATGCATTGCTAATGCTTGCAAATGTATTCCCCTTCTCATTTTATTAAAATTTTAATTTTTATATTGAAGAAGAAAAACAAATTTTAATTTCCCTCTGCCGTTGAGGCATTTTGCTCACCTGATGCCTTACATGGCTTCAGGTCGGCTATATGAGCCGTTCTCGTTCGCTTGCCTGTTCCTGCTTCCATCTTACAGATCACCGGCGAGATGAAACCAACCACGGTATATGGCCCTCCATAACGTGGAGCTAGTTTTGCTGCGAAGCCGTCTGCAGCATTGGATAGGTGTCGCTCCTTTGCCCACACCTGGTCCCCAATGGCCGGTTTCCATGGCCGCCGCCGTAGGTTGTAGTGTCTCGCCTGATCTTGCGCAGCTTTCTCCAAGCTGCGCCTTACAACCTGGAACACCTCTGAAATCTTGGTCGCTCTCTCCGTTGGGCTTGGCGTTGCTTGCCCGGTGCCCACTGTTAACACGTCGTACAGTGCTTTGGGCAGCTTCAGCTCTCGTCCCTGCGTCAGGAAGGCTGCGCTGTAGCCAGTTGATGCTGAGACACTGCTGTTGACTGCCAATGTCAACTCTGGGAGCGTCTCGTCCCAGCCCCGCTGGTTGCTCCCTGCAAACTGCGCAATCATCGTCTTCACTGTACGATTTGCTCGCTCCGTCGGGTTTTCTTACGGCGTATATGGCGCCGTCAACTGATGCCTCACCCCAAGCTCCTCCAGAAAAGTTTTAAATGCTCGGCTAGTGAATTGTGTCCCGAATCGGGCCAAGATCCGCTCCCGAAATGCTTTTTGAGCGTCGCTGTGTTAGCACTTCGGAGGGGCACCATTTCCGTCCACTTGGAGAATCTGTCGACGAACACCACTAGCATGGTATTCCCATGCTTGGACCTAGGCAGAGGTCCCACGAAGTCGGCGCACACGGTGGCCCACGGCTCCTCAGGGATCTGTGTCAGCATCTTGCCCGCAGCCTGGAGTTGGCTCGGCTTATACCGCTGACACAGTTCGCATTTCTGTACATATGTGCGCACATCCCTATACAGCCCGGGCCAATAGTAGCGAGCTGCCACCCGTGCAATCGTTTTCCGGCTTCCAAGGTGTCCCGCCGCCGTTGCGTCGTGGTTCTCCTTCAGCACCTGTGCTCGCTTGCCTTTTGGTACGCACAGTTTCCATGCTGCCACATCCTCGTGTCCGGCCTGATGTGGGATATGCCGGTACACTTCTCCCGCTTCTTCCACATAGTCTGGGAATTTCTGGGGCTTCATCTTCAGCTCCCGCCGCAGCTTCTGGATCCATGGACACTGGTCGCTTGTTTGCCCCTCAGTGTCCACTAGCACCCGACATGTCTCCTCTCGCATTGGCTGTCGCGATAATGCGTCTGCCACAACATTCAGATTGTCCTTCCGATATTTGACCTCAAAGTCAAATTGTTGCAGCTCCAGCGCCCATCTCGCAATCCTTCCTGATGGGCTCTCGATAGAGTTGAGCCACTTCAACGCCATGTGATCCGTTATCACGGTGAAGTGATATCCCTCCAGATATGGCCTCATCTTCCGGATGCCCCAGATTATTGCCAGACACTCCTTCTCGGTGGCAGAATAATTCCGCTCCGCACTATTGAGTGTTCTGCTGGCATACGATATGACGCGCTCCCCATCCTCTGATGTTTGCGTCAATATCGCTCCAAGCCCATAGTTGCTTGCATCTGTTTGCAAACAAAATGTCTTGGAGAAATCTGGGCATGACAGCACCGGAGCTTCTGTTAGTTTGGCTCTAACGGTCTCGAAAGCTTTTTGCCGTTCTTCTGTCCACTCCCACTTGGTGCCTTTCTTCAGTAACGCATTCAGGGGATGCACTGTTGTTGCAAAGTCTGGGACAAATCGGCGATACCATGACGCCACTCCGACATATTGCCTCAGCTCCTTAATGTTTGATGGTGGCTTTAATTCTGCGTTCGCCGCTACTTTTTCTGGGTCAGTCCTGATTCCATTCTCCGTCACTTTGTGGCCCAGATATTTCAGCTCCTTCTTGAAGAAATCGCACTTGTCGATATTGATCTTCAATTTCGCTGCTCGTAGTCGTCGGAATACCTCACGCAGATTGTCCATATGCTCCTTTCGCGTTTTCCCAATCACAATGATGTCATCCAAATAGGCAAACGCATGCGGCATCATATCTGGGCCAATGAGACGATCCAATGCCCTTTGAAATGTTGATGGAGCCGAATGGAGTCCAAAAGGCATCACTTTCCACTGAAAGAGTCCCTTTCCTGGAACTATGAATGCAGTCAGTGGCCGACTGGATTTCTCCATTGGGATCTGCCAGTATCCTCCTTCAGATCCAAGCTTGATATGAATCACGCAATTGCTCCAGAATATGATGCACCCGCGGCAACGGGTAGGCATCTTTCACTGATCTGGCGTTGAGCTGACGGAAATCCACACATAGCCGCCATTTCCCGGTCTTCTTCTTGACCATTACTATCGGTGCGCTATGTGGGCTCTTGGAAGGCTCAATGCAGCCCTTCGCCAGCAGCTCATCTACCTTTGCGTTGATTTCGGCCTGCATCTTGGAATTCTTAGGGAAATACCTCTGCTTGATAGATCGATCGTCATGCATCGTGATCCGGTGTTCGGTGATATTCGAGGTTCCCTTGGTGTGGTCGAAGGCTGCCAATTCTCTTTTGAGAAACTCGTCCACTTCCACATCCTCGTGGAGTGGCTCTCTGGGCGCCTTTTCCATCTCCTGGGTTGCCGTGTCCGAGAAGCCGACTGCCACCGACAATCTCTCGTCCCGTTGTGTGTAATGTTGTGGATTCCTCGGCGCAATCTCCAGTTTCAGCCCGGCGCACTCTATTATGATGCCTATGCTGACTAAAAAGTCCCAGCCCAGCACTAAGTCGTCGATCACCCCGGGCAGGACCAGCAACGGTATCCTTGCTTCTCGCCTACCCAAGTGGACTGTCGCCTCCAGGAGTTTGTCCACTTGGGTGCAGCTTCCGTCTGCCAGTCGAATCCATCTTCGCGTGGTGCTCCACCGGCCCACGTCACCGAGCCTGTTAGGTAGCTGTTCACTAACAAAGCTGCTCGTCGCTCCGGTGTCGATCGTGGCCTTAAACTGTTCGGCGCCGATTTTAACCGTCGCCGAAAGTTGTGCACCCTCGTCGTAGATGTCGCCTACTGGCGTCTGGGGCCTCCTCGTTGCGGTTCCCGCTCTCCCCTGGATGGCGGGTGCCGCTGGTCGTTTCCCGACTGGCAACACGCGTCCGTCCTGACTCCAATCCGGCCACATTGCCAGCAAAACTCCAGCATGGCATTTCGGCACTCTATTGCCCAGTGGCCCTCTTGGCCACACGCGGCATGCCCTCGCTGGGTTCTGGATGTGGGTCCTCGGGCCTTCCATTTGCCTTCTTGGAGCTGGCCTGGGCCTTGCCATTTCTGTCTCCCGGCTGGGGTGTTGTGTGTTTCCCATGCTACCACTCCCAGCGTCGTCCATGGCCCTAAACCTTGTTCTCTCTGGCTGCATTTGCTGGCGCAGCTTTTCTCGGTCTTTTTCGAGTTCTTCGATCTCATCGGCGACTAGCATCAGCTCTGTCAGGCTGCGGAACTGGTACGGCCGCGCGTATGCACGTAAGTCGGGGTGGCTGTTATTGTATATATATTTGAGTTCGCGTTCCGCTGCGTAACGTAGTGGGCGCATTAGCGTCTGCATCTCCACCATATATATCTTAAACGGCTCTCCCATAGCCTGTCGCCCCCGAGTCACTTCGTGTTTCAAATTTTCGAAGTAATCTCGTGATAAGAAATACTCCTGAAAATTTGCGACAAAGGTCGACCATGCTGTCCAATGTCTATTGTTGGCTATGTACCATTTTAACGCCATGCCTTTCAACAGCTCTGGCATGGCTCTCGGGACTAGGTTCAGCTCTAGGCCGTACGTCTCCGCCGACCATTCCACCTGCTCCAAAAATTCTAGTGGCTTCGTTGTTCCATCGAACCGGAAGCCCCACTCTCGCACCTGCTTAGCCACCTTTGGATATTCGGGTGCCGTTGGAATCGCCTCCCGTGTCCTCACCTCCGGCTGTGGTGTCGAGGTGGCTCCCCAGTGGCTCTGTTGCCGATCCTGGAGGCGCGTGGCCGCACTCGTCGATGGTACACTCAGTCTCGCGATGTTGTCCACGCCGTCTATCTCTTCGTCCTCTATTGCCACGGTTGGCACTTCTTCTCTTGCCGGCGAGATTTGGCCATGTAGGTTGGCGAGTTCGGCGATCCTCGAGAGTATGGGATTCGTCCCTCGTTTGTCATCACAAACTCGCCAAACTGTCTCCTCATCACGGCGAGTGTGCCTGACAGGCTTATGCCAAACTCGCAGCCATATCGTAGCACATCCTCTTTTTTAAGGTTACTCGTACCATTTTTCTAATTTTTATTAATATCGCAGGGCCCCACGTTGGGCGCCAGTTGTAACGAACCTTCGGTTATTCCGAGTCTAAGCCGGGCTGAGTTTCAGTCGACTGTGTGTTCGTGCCAACAATATTTATAATTGTAGGCACCTGCGATAGTACTCAGTCTTGTTATGGTTTGAGTTTGAGCGGTATATTTTGGACTTCGATTGGCTTATTTCTAAGTATTTGTACAACTGTTGTTTTCCTGCCTAAGGCACTCCTGCTATCCGCAAGGATTCGCCTCCTATGAGCACACTTGGCTGTGTGATTCGCTATTTGCGAGGCACTCCGGCTTTCCGAGAGCGCTACGTCTCCCTTGCACGCACAGGATTCGCTCTGGGCACACCGGGTTATCGCCAGGATACGCTTCTGTATACTCCGGCGATCCGCACGGATATCATACAGGCTCTCCTACTACCGGATTCACCTTAAGCACTCCGATGTATTCGAAAGAGACGGCGTACTCACTCCGAGTACGCACAGCTACGGCGCAAATAGCACTCACTCACTCCAAGATTTGCCAAAGCTAACTAACTGCTAGAGCTGTCCACCAATGTCCTGTCTTGGTGGCAGTTGTTGCTGAATGTCCTTCGGCGTGAGGTCCTGTGGTGTTGTTCTGATGTCCTTCGATGTCCTTGCGTATCCCTCGATGTCCCTCGATGATCACTTTCACTGGCACTTGCGTTGACTGGCACTTTTACTTCTGTTCACTTTCACTTGCAATAATCTTCTCGCCCCTGTGTCGGCTGCATTTCTCCTTTTATATGCCATCGGCAGGCCCTGCATCGTGCTGGAACGGGGCCTGCTGATGGTGCTCGTGTCCGCTTAACGGTGCCATCACTCGATCGTCCAGAACATTCCATTCGCCGTTGTCTACGCGGCGGCGTCTGCTGTCGCTGCGCAGTCGCGAACGGTACTTCGGCTAACGGCCCGTTGTTCGTCTGTGTGCGCTACACGAGCCCATTGCACAGGAGTGGCTCTCTGTCGCACTCGGCGTAGCGGGGTTTACTCCAACCGTTATGGAGTTTGCTGTGAGGAGCTGGGCCGTTATATATATATGCCTATATATATATATAACTCCCTGGCCAGCAACAGCTGGTGAGCCACAAAGCATCTTATAAATACCTGGGAATTCATTTGGATCGACGACTTACATTTAAGTAGCATATAACTTGCATTTGCCGTTCGATAAACGCCAGGATAAAAAAAATGTACTGGCTCTTAAATAGAAGTAAACTATCACTTCAAAGCAAGGTGCTAGTTTACAAAACTAACATTGCTCCTACTTGGCGGTATGGGTTGCAAGTCTATGTCCCACCTCTCTAAGGTTAGGATTACACAAGCAAAAAGTTTGCGATTGATCACTGGCGCACCGTGGTACATGCGTACCTGCGAAATCGAATCAGATCTAAAAGTCCCCAAAGTTGGGGACGTTATTAACAAGCAAGCTTCGGACTCCATTGAGCGGCTGAAAACCCACCCAAACATTTTAGCCAGGCGCCTCTTGGAGAATTGCTCCAGGAGAGGACACGGGGTGGTGAGAAGACTGAGAAAGCAGCATCCAGCCGATCTGGCAAACAGGAAAATTTAAAGCAAAAACCAAATATATTCCTACTAATTATACTATAAGTTAAAATAGTATAATGTTGTTGTTATTATTATTAGTTTAATTTAAGTTGTTTTTGTAAATAACAAAAAATTAAAACAAAATTGCCCCAAAAAAAAAAAGAAGGTCAAAAGAAAATTGGGTACACTGCTGTTACGCAATTATCAAGAAGGGATAAACGCGAGCTCAAAAAACTTTACTTCTTATCGATTGGAGTTAATTTTACCAAGTAACATCAATCTAAAGTTCTGCTGGCATACGATATGACGCGCTCCCCATCCTCTGATGTTTGCGTCAATATCGCTCCAAGCCCATAGTTGCTTGCATCTGTTTGCAAACAAAATGTCTTGGAGAAATCTGGGCATGACAGCACCGGAGCTTCTGTTAGTTTGGCTCTAACGGTCTCGAAAGCTTTTTGCCGTTCTTCTGTCCACTCCCACTTGGTGCCTTTCTTCAGTAACGCATTCAGGGGATGCACTGTTGTTGCAAAGTCTGGGACAAATCGGCGATACCATGACGCCACTCCGACATATTGCCTCAGCTCCTTAATGTTTGATGGTGGCTTTAATTGTGCGTTGGCCGCTACTTTTTCTGGGTCAGTCCTGATTCCATTCTCCGTCACTTTGTGGCCCAGATATTTCAGCTCCTTCTTGAAGAAATCGCACTTGTCGATATTGATCTTCAATTTCGCTGCTCGTAGTCGTCGGAATACCTCACGCAGATTGTCCATATGCTCCTTTCGCGTTTTCCCAATCACAATGATGTCATCCAAATAGGCAAACGCATGCGGCATCATATCTGGGCCAATGACACGATCCAATGCCCTTTGAAATGTTGATGGAGCCGAATGGAGTCCAAAAGGCATCACTTTCCACTGAAAGAGTCCCTTTCCTGGAACTATGAATGCAGTCAGTGGCCGACTGGATTTCTCCATTGGGATCTGCCAGTATCCTCCCTTCAGATCCAAGCTTGATATGAATCAGCCTTCGCAATTGCTCCAGAATATGATGCACCCGCGGCAGCGGGTAGGCATCTTTCACTGATCTGGCGTTGAGCTGACGGAAATCCACACATAGCCGCCATTTCCCGGTCTTCTTCTTGACCATTACTATCGGTGCGCTATGTGGGCTCTTGGAAGGCTCAATGCAGCCCTTCGCCAGCAGCTCATCTACCTTTGCGTTGATTTCGGCTTGCATCTTGGAATTCTTCGGGAAATACCTCTGCTTGATAGATCGATCGTCATGCATCGTGATCCGGTGTTCGGTGATATTCGAGGTTCCCTTGGTGTGGTCGAAGGCTGCCAATTCTCTTTTGAGAAACTCGTCCACTTCCACATCCTCGTGGAGTGGCTCTCTGGGCGCCTTTTCCATCTCCTGGGTTGCCGTGTCCGAGAAGCCGACTGCCACCGACAATCTCTCGTCCCGTTGTGTGTAATGTTGTGGATTCCTCGGCGCAATCTCCAGTTTCAGCCCGGCGCACTCTATTATGATGCCTATGCTGACTAAAAAGTCCCAGCCCAGCACTAAGTCGTCGATCACCCCGGGCAGGACCAGCAACGGTATCCTTGCTTCTCGCCTACCCAAGTGGACTGTCGCCTCAAGGAGTTTGTCCACTTGGGTGCAGCTTCCGTCTGCCAGTCGAATCCATCTTCGCGTGGTGCTCCACCGGCCCACGTCACCGAGCCTGTTAGGTAGCTGTTCACTAACAAAGCTGTGCGGTGTCGATCGTGGCCTTAAACTGTTCGGCGCCGATTTTAACCGTCGCCGAAAGTTATGCACCCTCGTCGTAGATGTC
This sequence comes from Drosophila gaucha, assembly GCA_035045545.1. Lineage (NCBI taxonomy): Eukaryota > Metazoa > Arthropoda > Insecta > Diptera > Drosophilidae > Drosophila > Drosophila gaucha. Next base: position 7,089 of record JAWNOY010000302.1, on the reverse strand, counting down.
GCCTACTGGCGTCTGGGGCCTCCTCGTTGCGGTTCCCACTCTCCCTGGATGGCGGGTGCCGCTGGTCGTTTCCCGACTGGCAACACGCGTCCGTCCTGACTCCAATCCGGCCACATTGCCAGCAAAACTCCAGCATGGCATTTCGGCACTCTATTGCCCAGTGGCCCTCTTGGCCACACGCGGCATGCCCTCGCTGGGTTCTGGATGTGGGTCCTCGGGCCTTCCATTTGCCTTCTTGGAGCTGGCCTGGGCCTTGCCATTTCTGTCTCCCGGCTGGGGTGGTGTGTGCTTCCCATGCTACCACTCCCAGCGTCGTCCATGGCCCTAAACCTTGTTCTCTCTGGCTGCATTTGCTGGCGCAGCTTTTCTCGGTCTTTTTCGAGTTCTTCGATCTCATCGGCGACTAGCATCAGCTCTGTCAGGCTGCGGAACTGGTACGGCCGCGCGTATGCACGTAAGTCGGGGTGGCTGTTATTGTATATATATTTGAGTTCGCGTTCCGCTGCGTAACGTAGTGGGCGCATTAGCGTCTGCATCTCCACCATATATATCTTAAACGGCTCTCCCATAGCCTGTCGCCCCCGAGTCACTTCGTGTTTCAAATTTTCGAAGTAATCTCGTGATAAGAAATACTCCTGAAAATTTGCGACAAAGGTCGACCATGCTGTCCAATGTCTATTGTTGGCTATGTACCATTTTAACGCCATGCCTTTCAACAGCTCTGGCATGGCTCTCGGGACTAGGTTCAGCTCTAGGCCGTACGTCTCCGCCGACCATTCCACCTGCTCCAAAAATTCTAGTGGCTTCGTTGTTCCATCGAACCGGAAGCCCCACTCTCGCACCTGCTTAGCCACCTTTGGATATTCGGGTGCCGTTGGAATCGCCTCCCGTGTCCTCACCTCCGGCTGTGGTGTCGAGGTGGCTCCCCAGTGGCTCTGTTGCCGATCCTGGAGGCGCGTGGCCGCACTCGTCGATGGTACACTCAGTCTCGCGATGTTGTCCACGCCGTCTATCTCTTCGTCCTCTATTGCCACGGTTGGCACTTCTTCTCTTGCCGGCGAGATTTGGCCATGTAGGTTGGCGAGTTCGGCGATCCTCGGAGAGTATGGGATTCATCCCTCGTTTGTCATCACAAACTCGCCAAACTGTCTCCTCATCACGGCGAGTGTGCCTGACAGGCTTATGCCAAACTCGCAGCCATATCGTAGCACATCCTCTTTTTTAAGGTTATATACCCACTCTCGTACCATTTTAATATCGCAGGGACACAACGTTGGGCGCCAGTTGTAACGAACCTTCGGTTATTCCGAGTCTAAGCCAGGCTGAGTTTCAGTCGACTGTGTGTTCGTGCCAACAATATTTATAATTGTAGGCACCTGCGATAGTACTAAGTCTTGTTATGGTTTGAGTTTGAGCGGTATATTTTGGACTTCGATTGGCTTATTTCTAAGTATTTGTACAACTGTTGTTTTCCTGCCTAAGGCACTCCTGCTATCCGCAAGGATTCGCCTCCTATGAGCACACTTGGCTGTGTGATTCGCTATTTGCGAGGCACTCCGGCTTTCCGAGAGCGCTACGTCTCCCTTGCACGCACAGGATTCGCTCTGGGCACACCGGGTTATCGCCAGGATACGCTTCTGTATACTCCGGCGATCCGCACGGATATCATACAGGCTCTCCTACTACCGGATTCACCTTAAGCACTCCGATGTATTCGTAAGAGACGGCGTACTCACTCCGAGTACGCACAGCTACGGCGCAAATAGCACTCACTCACTCCAAGATTTGCCAAAGCTAACTAACTGCTAGAGCTGTCCACCAATGTCCTGTCTTGGTGGCAGTTGTTGCTGAATGTCCTTCGGCGTGAGGTCCTGTGGTGTTGTTCTGATGTCCTTCGATGTCCTTGCGTATCCCTCGATGTCCCTCGATGATCACTTTCACTGGCACTTGCGTTGACTGGCACTTTTACTTCTGTTCACTTTCACTTGCAATAATCTTCTCGCCCCTGTGTCGGCTGCATTTCTCCTTTTATATGCCATCGGCAGGCCCTGCATCGTGCTGGAACGGGGCCTGCTGATGGTGCTCGTGTCCGCTTAACGGTGCCATCACTCGATCGTCCAGAACATTCCATTCGCCGTTGTCTACGCGGCGGCGTCTGCTGTCGCTGCGCAGTCGCGAACGGTACTTCGGCTAACGGCCCGTTGTTCGTCTGTGTGCGCTACACGAGCCCATTGCACAGGAGTGGCTCTCTGTCGCACTCGGCGTAGCGGGGTTTACTCCAACCGTTATGGAGTTTGCTGTGAGGAGCTGGGCCGTTATATATATATGCCTATATATATATATAACTCCCTGGCCAGCAACAGCTGGTGAGCCACAAAGCATCTTATAAATACCTGGGAATTCATTTGGATCGACGACTTACATTTAAGTAGCATATAACTTGCATTTGCCGTTCGATAAACGCCAGGATAAAAAAAATGTACTGGCTCTTAAATAGTAGAAGTAAACTATCACTTCAAAGCAAGGTGCTAGTTTACAAAACTAACATTGCTCCTACTTGGCGGTATGGGTTGCAAGTCTATGTCCCACCTCTCTAAGGTTAGGATTACACAAGCAAAAAATTTGCGATTGATCACTGGCGCACCGTGGTACATGCGTACCTGCGAAATCGAATCAGATCTAAAAGTCCCCAAAGTTGGGGACGTTATTAACAAGCAAGCTTCGGACTCCATTGAGCGGCTGAAAACCCACCCAAACATTTTAGCCAGGCGCCTCTTGGAGAATTGCTCCAGGAGAGGACACGGGGTGGTGAGAAGACTGAGAAAGCAGCATCCAGCCGATCTGGCAAACAGGAAAATTTAAAGCAAAAACCAAATATATTCCTACTAATTATACTATAAGTTAAAATAGTATAATGTTGTTGTTATTATTATTAGTTTAATTTAAGTTGTTTTTGTAAATAACAAAAAATTAAAACAAAATTGCCCCAAAAAAAAAAAAGAAGGTCAAAAGAAAATTGGGTACACTGCTGTTACGCAATTATCAAGAAGGGATAAACGCGAGCTCAAAAAACTTTACTTCTTATCGATTGGAGTTAATTTTACCAAGTAACATCAATCTAAAGTTTGGGAGAGATTGAATTTTTTTCAGACAATAAAATTTATTTTAATAGGTCAAAAAAAAATTATGGGTACACTGCTACTACGCCAATATAAAGAAGGGATCCACACGAGTTCAAAAAACTTTACTTTAGTTTAGATACAACCATTCAAAGTGTGTGGGACATTTCAAATTTGAGAGCAACGAATTTTCAGACAATGACATTTATTTCAATAGGAAAAAAAAATAATTTGTACGCCATTATCAAGAAGAGATCAAAGCGAGTAGTTAATTTAACCAAGTTACATCACTCTTAAGTTTGGAAGAGATTTAATTTTTGAGAGCAACGCATTTTCAGACAATTACATTTCAATAGATCAAAAAAAACATGGGTACACTGGTACCAACCTGGTCGGTTAATAAAAAAATTAGTTTGATTTAAACGTCCAGGAGTTCCATCAACTTTTACACCTAAAGCAGGAATTGTTCAAGAATGAATTACATCTGCGGCTGTTACTAAAATTCGAATTTGTGAGTTTATAGGAAGAACAATTCGGTTATCGACATCTAAAAGTCGAAATCCGTCGTTAGTTAATTCATTTGTTGGGATTATATAGGAGTCAAATTCAATGTTATTAAAATCTGAGTATTCGTAGCTTCAGTATCATTGGTGTCCAATTCTTTTTAAAGTTACTGAAGGTTCATTAATTTCATCTAATAAATAAAGTAATCGTAAAGAAGGGAGAGCAATAAATAATAAAATAATAGCTGGTAAAATTGTTCAAATTATTTCAATTAATTGTCCGTGTAAAAGAAATCGATTTACATAATTATTAAAAAATAATATAAATATTAAATATCCAACAAGTACAGTAATTATTACTAAAATTAATAATGCATGATCGTGAAAAAAAATAAGTTGTTCTATTAAAGGAGAAGCTCTATCTTGTAGACCTAAATTAGCTCATGTTGACATTAATTTATTTCTAATAAAAGTAAAATACTTTATATATGGAGCTTAAATCCATTGCACTAATCTGCCATATTAGAAATTAATTAGTTAGTAAAGGTAATTCAGAGTATCTATGTTCAGCAGGGGGAGTATTTTGGTATCACTCAATTGATGAATTTAATTGAATTGGATAAATTACTTGACGTTGAGTTACTAAACTTTCTCAAATAATATAAAAAAAGAATAAAATTCCTAAAAGTGAAATAGATGAACCAATTGTTGAAACTACATTTCATGAAGTGTAAGCGTCAGGGTAATCTGAATAACGTCGGGGTATTCCCGCTAACCCTAAAAAATGTTGAGGAAAAAATGTTAAATTTACACCAATAAATATAATAATAAATTGACTTTTTAGTCATTTATTATTTAAAGTTAAACCTGTAAATAAAGGGTATCAATGAATAAATCCTGCCATAATAGCAAATACAGCTCCTATTGATAAAACGTAATGAAAATGAGCTACAACATAATAAGTATCATGTAAAATAATATCAACAGATGAGTTTGCTAGAACAACTCCAGTTAATCCTCCAACAGTAAATAAAAAAACAAATCCTAAAGCTCATAAAATAGCAGGAGAATAAGTAATTTGAGCTCCGTGTAATGTTGCAAGTCAACTAAAAATTTTAATTCCTGTTGGGACTGCAATAATTATAGTTGCAGATGTAAAATATGCTCGAGTATCAACATCTATTCCAACTGTGAATATATGGTGTGCTCAAACAATAAATCCTAATAATCCAATAGCTAATATAGCATAGATTATTCCTAAAGAACCAAAAGTTTCTTTTTTTCCGGCTTCTTGACTAATAATATGGGAAATCATCCCGAATCCTGGTAAAATTAAAATATAAACTTCTGGGTGGCCAAAAAATCAAAATAAATGTTGGTAAAGAATAGGGTCTCCTCCTCCCGCAGGATCAAAAAATGAAGTGTTTAAATTTCGATCTGTTAATAATATTGTAATTGCTCCTGCTAGAACAGGTAGAGAGAGTAATAGTAGTAAAGCTGTAATTACTACCGATCAGACAAATAAAGGTATTCGATCAAGTGTAATTCCGATAGACCGTATATTAATTACTGTTGTAATAAAATTTACAGCCCCTAAAATTGAGGAAATCCCGGCTAAATGAAGGGAGAAAATTGCTAAATCAACAGAGGCTCCTCCATGAGCAATTCCAGCAGATAAAGGAGGGTAGACAGTTCACCCTGTTCCAGCTCCATTTTCAACTATACTTCTTACCAATAAAAGAGTTAAGGCTGGGGGAAGAAGTCAAAATCTTATATTATTTATTCGAGGGAAAGCTATATCAGGAGCTCCCAATATTAAAGGAACTAATCAATTTCCAAACCCTCCAATTATAATAGGTATAACTATAAAAAAAATTATAATAAAAGCATGTGCGGTTACAATTACATTATAAATTTGATCATCTCCAATTAAAGCTCCTGGATGCCCTAATTCTGCTCGAATTAGAATTCTTAGAGATGTTCCTACTATTCCTGCCCATGCACCAAAGATAAAATATAAAGTTCCAATATCTTTATGATTTGTAGAAAATAACCATTGTCGCGATTAAGTGGCTGAAGTTTAGGCGGTAGATTGTAAATCTATTTATAAGAGTTATTCTTCTTAATCAGTGCAATTATAATTGGTCCTATAGTCAATAATGACATCAAACTGCAATTTTGAAGGAGTAAAATTTACTAGGGCTTTAAGGCTTAAAGGAATTCCTATATTTGCAGCTTTGAAGGCTATTAGTTTATTTTAACTTAAAGCCTTATTTTAAAATATAGAATAAAATATTGAAATTAAAAATAAACCAAAAATAGAGAAAAAAGTTGTTAGTAAGTATAATTTTGTGTAAAAATTATTAATTTGTAAATTTAAATTTCAAGAATTTTCAAAATAATTTAGTATAAAAGCAGAATAACAAATTCGTAAATAAAAGAATAAAGTAATTAAAGTGGTTATTAATAAAATTAATAACTGAAAATATTGGTTACAAAATGTTAATTGTTGAATTACAATTCATTTAGGTAAAAATCCTAAAAAAGGGGGTAAACCACCTAAAGAAAGAAAATTTAAAAATAGTGTAAATTTTAAAATTTTACTATGACTAAATCAAGAAAATAATTGATTTAAATGAAATATTTTAAAAATATTAAATATAAAAGTTAATGTAAAGGATAAAAATGAATAAAATAAAAAATAAATTAATCAAATTGATTCACTAATTATTAGTGCACTTAATATTCAGCCTAAATGATTAATTGATGAAAAAGCTATAAGTTTTCGCAAAGAAGTCTGATTAAGTCCACCAATTGCTCCTACAACTACAGATAAAATTACTCTAATTAATAATAAATTTTTTAAATTTAAATAAGAAATTAATATTAAAGGAGCAATTTTTTGTCAAGTTATAAGAAGAAGAGCATTTATTCACGTTAATCCTTCTATTAAATTTGGAAACCAAAAATGAAATGGTGCTGCTCCTCTTTTTAATAAAAGGGTTGATAATGTAATTATTGAAGTAAAATTTTCACTAATTGCATAATTTATACTATTTTTAAGTATAAGTAAAATTACAGAAAATAATAAAACAGTAGACGCTAATGCTTGAGTTAAAAAATACTTTAAAGAAGCTTCTGTTGATTTTAAATTATTTCTATCTCTTATAAGGGGAATAAAAGATAAAAGATTAATTTCTAATCCTATTCAAGCTCTTAGTCAAGAATTTGATGTAACTGTAATTAACGTACCAATAATTATTATAGTAATAAATAAAATTTTTGAAGAATTGTTAAAAATTAAAAAGAAAAGGGTTAAAACCTTTATAAATGGGGTATGAACCCAGTAGCTTAATTAGCTTATCTTTTTAAAATATAAAATAATAAATATATTTTGGTGTACGATGCACAAAAGTTTTTGATACTTTCGGGAATAGTTTAATTCTATTAAGTATAAATTCTTTCTA
>JAWNOY010000300.1:0-79563 GCA_035045545.1 Drosophila gaucha | reverse complement strand
CAGATATATTCACAAATCATATCTGACTTTCTAAGCAGGTAACACAATAACCATAATTGAGCTTAGCTTACGATCGTATAATGTGAAAATGATTAAGATTCGATTTGGTGGTTGACATATTGAAAATATGTAGGTGATAGTTGAAATTGAGCATTTATTAATACAAAAATATTTGTAAATTTGAAGAAAATAAGTCATTTTAAATGAGTCAGTTTAAAGGACAAACAGCAAAATGATGATCCTTTGAAAATAACTAGAATTGTTCATTCAACTCATAGAAATAAACAAAAATTATTTCAATAATTACTGAAAATTGTTTTATATTGAAAATTGATTTAAAATTTATTATATAATATGAAAACAATTTTTTTTTTTAATTTTCTATTATTTTAATAAATTTATTAAAATTTTAATAATAAAAAAGCAAAAGAAAGACCTAAGCATAATTGAGCTTTCAAAGTTGATTCCACGTGGGATTAAGAAATCTTTAAAAATAAACTGTGCACAATACATAAACTGAACTTTTAACGGATATTTCTTGTGTTATTTTATAAGTATGTGTAGACTGATATCTTTAAAATAACAAAGCCCATTGCAAACTTTCATCTGCTGCTAAGACTTCAACTCTTACACCTATTTCTTTATATCTCATCGCATATTTATTTCTCACCATTCCACCACCTAAACAGCTATTCATAAACGTCGCACAGGCCACTCTATGCGGCCACTAAACAATTTTGAGGTCACGCACTCAGGTACGAGTCCGCGCAGAACCAAAACCAGAAAACGGAACTGGATACGGAAACGGAAACGGGGTCTTCCTATTTCTATATGATTTGCACTTTACAATCGAAATGTGCAGCTCACTTATTGCGCTTATATAAGTACTTCTATGGGCTTGCACACACATACACACACACATCTTTTCACATTCACACACATATGTAAGATGAAACGCAATATATTTTTGTATAAGCTGCAAAACTTTTCCAGCTTGTGTCATATCTAGGTAGTTGGACTTGACAAAGGGAGAGTAGAGATTGAATATATATATACATATATATATATATATATGTATATATACATATGTATATATAAAAGGAACTGGAGCATTGGAGGGCATCACGCCTGCACGTTCATAAATGTAATGCAATTTCAAGTAGAACTTTTATTTAATTAAGTATTTCGGTGTTAAGGTTGTCGTCAGACCATGCACATACCACACACACACTCACACACACACTTGAAGCTTTGCAAAAACTTTGTGCGTCATTTTGGTACAAGCTGCTTTGCGGTTGCTCATTGTCTAAAAGAATTTAAATAGAATTGGGCTAAGCTCAGGCTAGAACTCTCGCAAATATGTTACACAGAATGACACCAGCTGAAAGTTGCCTTGTAAGAGCTTAAAATGTTATGAATATGTGAATGGAGGTGTGAATGTTAAACGTTTCTTCATATCAATTGTATGCTAAAACTTCTATCTATGTTTTAGACGGGAGTGCTCGGCCAGGAGATACCCTGAATTCCGTGACGAGCTACTGCTACAAACGTTTTAGCTTATGTCACTAACTCTACAGACAGACGTCTCGGTCGTATCCAGAACAGCTAAGTCGACCCGGTTTCTAATACTGATCAAGAATATATATATTATTTATAATTTAATATACCTCCACTATAGATAAGCTTTCAGTCAAAGTAATTTAAGCTAGAATTTTAACTTATTTTTACCATAAACTAATTCTGTCTAAGGAAAAATCAATAAAATCAGAAAAATTAATAAATAGTAAAAAAAAAATATTTTTTCTCTTTTTTTATAAAGAAATAAAATTTCCTAACAATCTATTCTTATAATATTTTAAGCTAAGCTGGAATTTCAATTTATTTTTACCATAAATTAACCATGTCTACGCAAAAATCAAAAAAAAAAAAATAGAAAAATAAATAGATACAAAATTTTATTAATTTTTTTTAATTAAAAACCTGTTCCCGACAATCTATTCTGATGATATTCTAAGTAAATCTTGGATTTCCATTCAATTTTACCATAACTTAATCCTGTCTAACCAAAAATCAATAAAAATAAGAAAATTAATAAATAATAGATTAAAATATTATTTTTTCTTTATTCTTTTTTTTTATAAATAAATCACATATCCCGACAATCTATTCTAATGATATTTTAAGTGCTTTCTTTCTAATAAATAATTCTAATATTCCTAAGCGACCCATTAAATATTTATTTTGTTTTTTTGTCATGGATTAATTACTCTGCACAGTATTAAAAGCTAATTATTTATATTGATTAAAAGAACATATTTATAATTACCTAGAAATTTAGCTATGAAATTCTAAGAAAATTCACATTCTACAAAATAAATAAAATAGTAAAATATTTAAAAACAATTGTGAACCTAAAGTTCCTTTAATAAAAAGAAATAAAATACATTTGCGTTAGTTCTGTATTGCTATTCAATTCACTCCAAAATTTTATAGATTTTCCTCTGTAATATTTATGGAAAATGGATCAACTACGGCTAAAAGTAAATTGCTTTGCCAATTGAATTCTGAGTGTAAATGTGTTTCAGTGAAATTGGTAAATTGCTAAAATTGTAATGGACTTTGTGCAAGCAATTCTAGCTATTCGCATGTAAGACAAGTAAACCATAAAAGAAATGTTAAACAATAAATAAGCAGCAGGAAAAGCGCAGAAGACAGAAGGCAGCAGCAGCTCACATGAGTTTACTATGCGCTACAAGGCATTATCTGACAGCTAACAGGAGTAAGACCATGTGTGTGTAGTGTGTGTGTGTGTGTGTGCATTGTAGCATCATTTTATTTATGCCCAAAATGCGGCGCAATGAATAATTATGCAAATGGGTCAACTGGCGGTCAAGCCAAAGGATTTTGGCATGCCCCAGCAGAAGAAGAAAAAAAGGGGTGGGGATGGAGCCTTGCCACTGCAGCAGTTACAAATTACAAGTTTACACAATTTGCCAAGCACTTAAGCCGCATCGCAGAGCCCAACAAATGCAGTTTTGACCAAAAGATGACCATTAGGGCTCGACGTTTAGTTCGAGTTCAGCTATAGTTCGAAAGTTAACTTCTAGAGAAAATGCTTCGGAATGTCGCTGGCACTCATAGATTTCAACTAAAAAAAGTTTACGCTTTTGTTTTTGTCCAACAGAGTCCAGCGAAAATAATTAACAACTTTTTGGCTCTTGCTCCAATATAAAAAGATTTTCAGCTAGGTTCTATTTTATTTTTTGTTTTTTTTTCGTTTAATCTTTCTCGCGCCTTTTGTCGCCCGAGTTGTCCAAGTCCAAGTTTTTCCCCGCAAACTTTTTGTTGCCTTTTGATAGAAACTTCAACTTTTTCGTCTGTCGCACTTTGATATTTGAGATCTTTTTAGCTTTAGCTGTCTGCCAAGCAGCTCATGAAAACTTGCACCCCAAAGTATCTACGCAAAACTCACAGCTTAATCGTTTGCAGTTATTTTTTTCTTTGTATTTGTATACCCTGTATCATTGTACAGCTTAAGGCAGGTATGAAAATTATAATAGAAAATTAAGAATCAAAGTAAGATCTCATGAACTTTTTCTTAACTTCTTAATATCCAGTGCATACTTTAGATATTTATAATATGTCTCTAACAAATTTCTTCTAGTCCTGTCACCTCCATAGAGCATTATTTTTGATGTATGATTAACAACTTCATCTTGCAGCTCTAATGCTGACTCAATTTACAGTGTATCAGCCAACCATTGCTGGAAATCTATTTTGTTCTTGATTTCCTGGAAATGGAATTTCTAACCGATAAGCGCATATGCTTACTCAATTTACAGGGTATCCCGCATTCAGCCAACCATTGATGTAAATCTATTTTATTTTTAATTTCATGAAAAGGAAATTTCTAACCGATAAGCCTTAATACTTACTCCATTTACAGGGTATCCGGAATTCAGCCAACCAGAACATTCCATTTCATGAACTTGAAGCAAAGCCGTAGCCAAAAATCCGTATAATTTTGTCTTAAAATCAAAACAAACTTTATAGGATCCGCCCTTTAAATTACATATATTATACAAATATATATATATATCAGCTGCGTAATATTTATTACGTATATCTGGAGCAGCTGCTGCTGATGCTGGCGAATAAATCAATATCGCATTAACTGCTTAGTCCGCCAAAACTTTTTGCCTAAATATCCCAAAGCACATAAATAACGAAATGTCAAAAAGTTTTTGTCCAACATTTCTTTAGCCAAATTAAACAGCCTTCCCAGTCAACTGCAAATGTTGCGTCAATTTTCTATATTGGACATAAGAAATTCATTCCCAACAATTAGTTGCTCCGGTATTTCAGCCACTGCTTGATCTACTTTCGAAAGCATCACAGGTTAATGTGTGGTTAAACTGATTTGACCACAGTCCTTAATTAATTATTCAACGGGTATGTGATTTTTGTATGTCAAAATAAGTTTAGGACACAGAAACAATCTGATGCTCTGATATTTAAATTTTTATTACCGTGCCCATTAATATATTTAAAATATATGCATTCATATATACATATCAAATGCTTATACATACATATGCACATATTAAAGACTGTCTAGTCTGCTGTTCTTTTTCTCTCAAGTGCGCTGCTCTCTAGTGCTCAGTAACTTTAATACTTATAAGTAATAAGTAATAAGTAAAAATTCATACTGTTATCTCGCTCACACATGAGCAAAGGCTATCAGTTCTGCTCACGGCAGCCAGCATAAAGAAGACTCAAGACATAACTGTAAATGACTGTATTTTCTTGCCTTACCATTTTTTTCTTTTATGTCTTATAATTGATTTTGTAATGTAAAGTGAATATATTTACTAAACAAATAACTTAAAAGAATTGAGCATGTGTTAGAAATGTTTTAAAGTACTCACCCACTCATGAGAATGCTCTTTGCGCCGTTTAGCATCTTGCATATTTAAAGCATTTTGTCTTTTGCAACAATGATAAACAAAAAAAACATAATCACACATTTTATTGATTATTAAATTTAATATATATTATATTTAATAAGCATAGGAAACACACTTAACTATTGCAATTAAACTCACTTAAAAAAATATTTGCGTTGAGGCTAATTCCACTGTTTTTAAAACACACACGCGGAAAGCACGAATTATCGGTCGACTAAGCTGACACGCACAAACTAAATTTCCTAATTGAGCAGGCGTCTACGCTAAGCCGGCATTTGCACTCTTTCTTTGCCATCCACAAAATCACACTCAATATGCGCTCAGTTAACGGGATCAAAAGCAATGCGACCAATGGCGTAAATGCAGTGGACAAATTCCATTCAAATCCACAAAAGTTGCTCTCTGAGAAAGAAAGAACAGCAGCCCGTAGAACGCATACATATGTATGCATGTACGTGTGTGAGTATTAGAGAACTAATCACACTGTTTGTATAAACGCATTTGATTTTTATTTTTGCCACCTCATATTATTTTGCAGTGTAATAATTATATGCAGCTAATGAAGACGTCGCTTGCATTCAATGAAAGGAAGCGACACGCATTGCTTTCGATTAGTTGTAATTAGCTGCGTCTCAAAACTTTTGTGGTCTGTCTTTCAAAGCAAATTATTCTTTGATGCCATTCCATTAATAAGAAGTAAAAAAAAATAGAGAGAATTTAATGTAATTTCCTGTTCCTTGATTAATGAAATGCATTCAACGCTCGACTCCATTTCAAACTCATGTAGAATAAAGTTTTAATTAAAATGCAAAATGATTAATTAGCTAAAAGTCGAGCGAATAGTTTTTGCCCAAGAAATTTGTTGTGCTGCAAAATGTAAGTCTTAAAATTTTTTTATTTGCAATATCCAACTTTACTTTGCTGCTTCGTTCTTTCTGGCCACATATTTAAGCCAAAATTTATCCTTCGGCATCATCTGAAAGCCCATAACGTTATTCATCATATCCTTTGGGGTTTTCTTGGTTGGCAACAATTCGAACTTGATCAGCAAATGATATAGCACAGACTTGACCTCCATCAAAGCCATGCGATTTCCTTTAAAAAATTATAAATAAATATTATATCATATTGTAACTTCTAATTATTCACTCTACTCACCTATGCAGCTTCGTAGTCCTATGCCAAAAGGCAGATAGGTATATGGTTTAATTTCATGTTTGTTTTCCTCCGAGAAACGTTCCGGCTGAAACTTTTCGGGTTCGGGAAAATTGTCAGGATCATAATGCAAAGCCGTAATGGGTACAAATACAACATCGCCCTTCTTTAGAGATGTCACAATCTCATTATTTTCATCACGTAAATCAATGTCGGCATTACAGCCACGATCCGTTTGCGAAGCTGGCGGCCATTTTCTCAATGCTTCCGATACAACCATATCCATATACTTCATATGCATTAGAGTATCATAGTCGAGGGGTTTTCCCTCCAGCTGCTCCTCCACAGCTAAAATCTCTTCATAAAGCTGCGTTTGCACCTGCGGATTCATGCACAGCTCATAGGTGGTAAAGCAAAGGCAGGTGGAGACAGTATCAAAGCCCGCAAAGAAGAAGAGCAGACATTGAGCGAGAAGATCATCATCGGAGAACTTTTTGTTGGATTCCTCTGCTTCGTTAGCCTTGCGTTGAGCTTCCATTAGCAAATGTATCATATCGGGTCGTACTATATTTTTTTCTTTACGAATTTTGATGGCATCAAATACTATAGATCTGAAGTAATTGTTGTTCGTTTTATCCATGAGACTGAAGCCAAGAGCCTGTTTTATGAAAGTAAGTAAGTTTTAAAAATATTACAGAAAGATTACTTTGGATATTTACACCTTCATTATCTTGGGAATAAAGTTAAACAGCATTGCCTTAACTATATCCGAACCCTTAATCTTCGTCACGGTCTGTCCAATTTCAAAGAATTTATTTTTCTTGTCCTCAAACGAATTGACTTTAATGCCGAAGGCAGCAGAGGCAATGACATCGTTGGTGAAACGCGTAAAATAATCCTTCATCTCCAGTTCAATGCCATCTCCGTTCGCCTGCTTCAGCTGATCTTCAATATACGCCACGCCCACCTCGCTACACGCATTGATCAGCTCGTACATCGCACGCATTTTGATGCCCGTAAAAGTGGGCGACAAAATATTTCTCATTTCGCGCCATTCGCGATCTTTCAGCTGTACGAGGCTCTTCGACAGCAAAGTTTCGAATTTCTCCTGCACCGCATGATTAACGAAATGATCGAAATCCTTAACGCCCACGGCCTTGATTAGTTCCAGATCGCGTACCACGAATATGGGATCACGCAAAAAGTAGACACCATAAACTTTGGCATCTTTAAATTGCATATACTGTTCGATTTGCCTCCTCAAATGCGGAGCAGTGCCAAAGAGTTCCTTGAAGCCTATATTACCCAGAAATGGGGTTGGCTTGTCATGGGGAACTCCGCGTTGCTCAAACGTCTCATATTTGGCAACCGACCATTTGTAGAGCACTGCGCACAATATGATCACGAGTGTACAAACAATCAAAAACATTCCGCTATTGTTTCTAAAACTCAACTGAGCGCTTCAAGCGCTCAACTACAACTGAATTGGACGTATAATAATACGCTAGTTCTAATATGACATAATCCGTCCGCCCCTCTCTCGCTCGCGCTCTGTCTCTCTGTTTATCTAGATTATATATATAGCATTTTCAATGTCAGCTCTCTCATTTTCGTCCTCTCATTCACTTTGCTCTCGCATTTTTAGCAATAAATACCCTCTTTACTATAGAGCTTTATGAATTACTTAAGTGGTTTGATAGCAATATTATTTGTTCTATTTTGCATATTCTATTTTCTATTTTCAATTTTCAATTTTCTATATTCTATATTCTATATTCTATATTCTATATTCTATATTCTATATTCTATATTCTATATTCTATATTCTATATTCTATATTCTATTCTATATTCTATATTCTATATTCTATATTCTATATTCTATATTCTATATTCTATATTCTATATTCTATATTCTATATTCTATATTCTATATTCTATATTCTATATTCTATATTCTATATTCTATATTCTATATTCTATATTCTATATTCTATATTCTATATTCTATATTCTTATATTCTAAATTGAGTATTCTATATTCTATATTCTATATTCTATATTCTATATTCTATATTCTATATTCTATATTCTATATTCTATATTCTATATTCTATATTCTATATTCTATATTCTATTTCCCACATTATTTTTATAGTAAAACTCATTTAGCCTTCGTTGGCTAATGGGGTATACGTTGGCACGCAAGTCCTTCAGACATATTGTTCAAACCCTACTGTTCGTAAAATTTTAAGCAATTCTATAAGCAAATTCTAGCCATAAACAACAGTTTTTATAGGTAAGCTCATTTCATAAAAGCATATATATAATAGTTATAATATATAATATAATAGCATATAACATAAGAATATATATATTATGAATTTTTCACATTTCTTTTACTAGGCTTTACTTAATCAGTTTCAAAAATTATAATAACCTGCAATACCTTATAAATAGATAAGCAGCTAAAGAATAAGCAAAACAAATTCGATTGAAAAATTGTATACTTAACAATTTCTTATCTGTAAATTTGTTTATGTACATAGCTAATTGTCAAATTGCTTGATAAGCAAAAAAAATTTAATTTTTTTTAGTCGAGCGTAGTCAAAACATGGAATATACTCTAGCAAAGCAGAGATCATATAGATAACAATAATAGAAATACATGAATGAATTCACAAATGACTCACAAATTTATTCAAAGTTCAATTTTGCCTGCACAGCTGTAATAAATATGAAAATCGATCCTAAATGTTTTATATTTTTCCGATATGAACTATAAAGATCCGTTATAAAAGAGTCCTTATCAGGGTTAGGCGCCTGATAAACTCGCTCATTTTTGCAATCTTATCAAGTACTTATTTTTTATAGCAAATGCACTCAATATATAAACAATTTAGGTTTTGCGATAAGCACAGAGTTTACTCAGTTTTTCGGGGCAACATTTTGATCCAAAACTTTTCCTTGGGCTGCATATGAAAACCTTTTAAGCTGTCCATCATATTCTTAACCGTTTTCTCAGCTGGCAACAATTGAAATTTACTAACTATATGATAGATTATGGACTTAACCTCCATGAGAGCCATTCGATTGCCTATAAAGAGAGTTTTGTATTTAGTATTTAAAATTTATTCAGTTGTTCGAACATACCTATGCAACTGCGTGGTCCCAAGCCGAAAGGTAAATACGTAAACGGTTTTATATTCCGTTTGTTCTCATCCAAAAAGCGCTCGGGCTTAAAGAGTTCGGGCTCCGGAAAGTTATCTGGATCGCGTTGCAATGCTATGATGGGTATATGAACAACGTCGCCCTTTCGAAACTTTGCCAACAATATCCTGTTCTCATCGTACATATCTATATCCTTGCCACACACACGATCCAAGCTGAAAGCTGGTGGCCACAAACGTAACAATTCCGATATAACCATATCCATATACTTCATCTTGGACAGCATATTGTAGTTGAGAGATTTGCCCTGCAGTTCTTGCTCCACTGCTAAAATCTCGTCATACAATTTCGACTGTACTTCAGGATGCTGACAGAGTTCGTAGGTGAGAAAGCAAAGACACGATGACATAACCTCAAAGCCCACAAAGAAGAAGAGCAGACACTGCGCCAACAGATCTTCATCATTGAATTCGGCATGTTCCGTAGAACTCTCAGATCCATTTTTTTGGTACTCTCGCTTGGCCTCCATGAGCAGATGTATCATATCAGGTCGTATTATATTATGTTCCGTGCGATATTTCATGGCATCAAAAACGAGACTGTTAAAGTATTCGATTTTCTTGGCATCAAAGACTTTAATACGCAAAGTCTGAAATGAAAGAAAATTTTGTAATAAAAAAAATATTTTTAAAAATAATTTTCTTTACCTTCATAATTCTAGGTATTACGCCATAAAGTAAAACCTTGATAAAGGACAGACAAGAGAAATGGGTGACCGAGTTAGCCAGGGTATAAAACTGATTCTTTTTGTCCACAAAAGAGTTGACTTTGATGCCAAAGGCAGCCGATGCTATCACATCATTAGCAAATCTACCAAAGTAATCCTTCATTTCCAGCTCAATTCCCTCGTTGCTCGACTTAACTAACTCTGTCTCTATATAGCGCACACCCTCCACACTGCACTCATTGATCAGCTCGAACATGGCCTTCAGTTTGCTGCCCGTAAATGAAGGAGTTAGAGTATTACGCATTTCCCTCCATTTTTCGTCTTTCAGTCCACTCAAACTTTTTGCGAATATTGTTTCGCCCGAATCGGGTATCATCGGGCGATGATTGATGAAGTGATCAAAGTCCTGTATGCCCACGCGTTTGATTAACTCCACATCGTGCAGAATAAAGAACGGCTCGCGCATATTATAAAAACCATAGATCTTGTGATCCTTCAGCTCAATATACCGCTCGATGAGCGTCTTGAGAAACGATCGACGTGCCAACAAAACACGAACACTCACATTTCCCAAAAACGGTTTGGGTCTGTCACACATAATGCCCCGTTCCTCAAATGTCTTATATGGAGCCATCGCCCATTTGTAGAGCAGCACTAGTAGTACCAGCAAAAAGGTAAAAATAATCAAAACCATTTTGAACTGAATTCATCAAGCGTTCGATTATAACTAACTATATATTTGAACTAAATTGGATGTCCAATTTGATCAGGATATTTATATGTATTTAGTCTTACAGGGGGCATTGATAAATAAAAGATTATTATCAGCAATTTGCATAAATATATGTAGGGTATACCAATAGAATCTCTTGAAATATCTATTTAATTAACTAAGTTTTAGGAATATTTTATTATAATAGACAATATTTTAATTTCATTTTACTCTTGTAAAAAATATGAAATATATTTTTATTTTATTTTTGAAAGAACATTTTTTGTTCTTGAGTAAATTTTTTTTCTTTCTTTTTACCATTTTTTTATTTAAAAAAAAAATTGAACATATATTTTTATTTATTTATTTTATTTCAAATAATTTTTAAAAAATAAATAAAAATTTTATTGAAAACAGTTTTTTTTGGAAAATAATAAAATTGAAATCAATAAATATTTTTTATAATTGATTTTTATAAGAAAAATATTTTAACTTATATTTTATTAAATTTTTTTTTAGAAAGTATTTAAGTTCAATAAAAATAATAAATATTTTTACCAACTATATTTTTATAATGTTAAAAAAAATTTAAATTTTATTCCAATAAATTTTTTGTTAGAAAAAGTATTAATTATATATTGTATATTTGTCAAGTATTTTATAATTTTAAAAAATAAATAAAATTTACATTTATACAATATCAAAAAAAATCTTTTTTTTTCAATTTTTAAATGTAATCTAAAATCTAAAATGTTACCTAAAATTAAGTCAATTAAATTAAATACAATAAAATAAATAAAAATTCTTAAAGCGTATTCATACATCGAACTTAATTAAATTAATTTATATTGTATCTGTTTAATCTGTAGCTATGATAAACAAAACTGTTTAGATTTTGTCCAATCAACTGAATTGTGAAATTATCGCTGATTGCAGCGTAAATAAATAAATATATGCATAAATATACTTCATATTTGCATTAGCACATTACAATCACAATTATCAATGCAGCAAGTTTAACCAAATTTATTATCAACAATGATAGAAAATTATCCGTCTGGCTGATTACTCAACGGTAATTATGTAAACATAGATTATAAAAAATATATATTATTCGTCTAGCATATTTTCAAACGCATTTATTTAAAACACACTCAACTCAATTGAACTGCTGCAAAAAAAACTTAACACATGAATTTGCTTATTAAAAAACTGCAATAAAATGCAAATATATTTATACATATATTATATATTTCCATATATCCTACACAATTTTGGTAATCGATAAAAGAATGCAAATAAAATTTGATCAAAAAATTATATAGTTTTTCAGTGCCTCCCTAGGTAATCAAATAAAATGCTAAATCATGTACGGCAATTTGGGCTATTGAAAAATGCATTTAAAAAAAAGACAAGGCGAGTGTTACTGACTGACGTAATACTCTGCTAAAAATAGCTTACTATAGGCTAAGAGCTGCAATTCTTGAGAGATATAAAACAGAATGCTTTGGTCCATATTTAGAGAGGAGGGAGTTGAACTCTCTACAGATCTGTATACTCTAGTTCAAGAACTGTGTGTACATATATATATCCATACAAATATTTGAATTATCTTAAGAGATATTCAGTAAACTTTCTTGCGATTTTGCTGACTCGAGCTCTAAAGACATCTAATAATAATAACCTAATTCATATATTTTTTCGACTGCTAACGGACATATGTAGATAATTTTAACACTTTATCTGAAACGTTTAAAGTTTTCCATATTCTCTCAGTCTCAAGTTTCCAACTCTATCAAACAAGTCACTATGAGTACTTAAAATATCATTTCTAATTTCAAAAAAGTTTCAAATTTTCAAGACTCTTCAACAAAACCAATATACCCCTTCTTCACTCTCTGGACGAGCATTGCAAAATGAAGAAAATTGCATCAGTAATTTCGCTTGGGAGCGCTTGCAAGCCGCTTGCATGAGTCAAGAAAAAAAATTATAATAACTATTGCATAGCTGCAGGCAGAGACATAAAAGTTAGCTGTCTGCACTTATCGTCAAATAGTTGAGTTGCAAATATGCTCGAGAATATACAATTAATTTATATGAATGTTCGAATTTTGCGCTTCTGGGCGCTGCTCTACGACAAGAATGTGAAACGTTATATTTGCCTCACTTTGACAATTTTCCACGTACTCACCCAGATGTTCTACATGTGCACCACGAACGAGGGTATTACGGGCATTATCAGGAACTCCTATATGCTGGTGCTGTGGATAAATACGGTGCTGCGCGCCTATTTGCTGATATTCGATCAGCATAGCTATATCCAGCTGATAAACGATCTGAGAAGCACTTACTATGAGCTGGAGCGCATGGACGATCGCTATATAGAACGCCTTTTGGCGCAGGTAAATCGACAGGGTAGGCTTATGGCACGCGGCAATCTCTTTTTTGGTCTGCTCACCTGCATTGGTTTTGGGCTGTATCCGCTGAGCTCGAGCGTTAGAGGTGAGCTGAAAAAAATATAATATAATAAGAATAATAGCAAGCCGAAATACTCGAAAAAAAATTTATTTGATTAACTGACTGAAATTTAAATGTATAAAAAATCTAGAGGAGATAACATGAAGAAAATGTTAAGGAACATCAAACACGATCTATTTTTGACAAAGTTATGAAGGTTTGAAAACAGGTCCTCAGGAATCTCATGAAATTTGGTCAAACTTTTAACTCCTTCAGACACACTTTTAAAGTTAACTTTTGTGCTAATATTAAAAAAAAAAAGTTTAAAAAAAGTGTTTAAAAGTATAATTTAAAGAATCTAAAAAAGAAACAAATATTTTGTTTGTGAAAATAAGCAAGGGTAATTAATTGACTGAAATTTAAGTGTAGAAACAATCTAGAGGATAAAACATGAAAAAATGTGTTGGAACCGCTAAACGATCTATATTCTACAAAGTTATGGAGGTTTGAAACAGTTTTTGACATGAAATTTGGTCAAACTCTTCAGAAACACTTTTAAAATTAATTTTTGTGCTAATATTAACCAAAAAAAGTTAAAAAAAAAACTGTTTAAAAGTAAAATTTAAAGAATCTAAAAATAAAAAATTTATTAACTTGGAAAAAAGCAAGAAAAACTTTTATTTTATTAATTGGCTGAAATTTAAATGTACAAAAATTTACAAAAATAAATGTGAAAAAATGTTTCGCATTAGCAAAATCGATTTATTTTTGGCAAAGTTATGGAGGTTTGAAAAGTGGACCTTAGGACTCTGACAGCTCACACCCCCTAGATTCTATACATTTCAAACTCCTTAAAAAATTATAGAAAAACTTTCCCTAAATCCCATCAACTTACCCCAAAACCTGATCAGCTCTAAGATTAATCCAGAGCTTAGACTAATGCCATTGTTAAGTGGGAAATGTAATTACCTTTTCTCACTTGCAGTGCTGCCCTTTGGCAGCAAAATACCGTTCGTGAATGAATATGCCACGCCATACTATCAAATTTGGTTCGTCTTTCACATGCTTATCACCCCGATGGGCTGCTGCATGTACATACCCTATACGAGTCTCTGTGTGGGCTTCATCATGTTTGGCATTGTGATGTGCAAGTCGCTGCAGCATCGTTTGCGCTGTCTGAAACGTCGGCAGCTAACCCGCCAGCAGCTCGCACAGGAAATAATCGAATGTATTATCTATCATCAGCGGATCATTGAGTACGGTTATATAGAAAATGCAGAAAGTCGTGGATATGCACTTTTTCAATGCACTTTTCATTCCAGTTATATACAGACAATCAATAAGCTGACTACTTATATATTTCTGGTGGAGTTTTTGGCCTTTGGTGCGTTGCTCTGTGCTCTGCTCTTCATGCTCATGTTTGTAAGTCTGCTTGTTTATGTGTGTGTGTGCCATGCTAGTATGTATCGCTCTTGTGCTTCCTTTAGGTGGACTCGACGGCACATGTAGCCATTGTGGGTGCGTATATAAACATGATACTGGCACAGATACTGGCACTCTATTGGTATGCCAATGAGCTGAGGGAGCAGGTGAATTGATGTCTTGCCACCTAGCTGCTTTCTAGTTTGGGCTTTTAATATATTCCAGAATCTGGCTATCGCTGTGGCCGCCTATGAGACCGAGTGGTTCACCTTTGACATAGCTGTGCGCAAGAATATACAATTTATGATATTGCGTGCACAACGACCTGCATCGGTGAGAGTTTAGTTCTTGTAATTATCTAACTACTGCGGCTAATTAGTTTAAATTGTGTGGTGCAGGTTTTGTTGGGCAATATACGTCCGATTACACTGGAATTGTTTCAGAATTTACTAAATACAACTTATACATTTTTTACGGTACTCAAACGTATTTACGGTTGAAATCTTGTGAAATTACGCATACGTGTCGTATGTGTGCACAAAATATAAAATATATTAATAATATGTCTACTATATACACAGTTATATAGTTGCAATTTGATATTTCAGTAGAGCAATATTTATTGTAATTATTATTAGTGATATTGTTTTATTTTTTTTTTTATTATTATATATTGATTTATTTATTATTATTATTTATTTATTATTATTATTTATTTATTATTATTTTTTTATTATTATTATTTATTTTTTATTATTATTTATTTTTTATTATTTTTTATATTTATTATATTATTTTCTGTACGTATACTTAATATATTCTAAGTACAATATTTACTCAAAATATTATTTATAAAATATTTGATTAATTATTTTTTATATATATTTTTAATTTTGTAACCGAAAATTATTTTTTTTTAATTTTCACTCATTTATTTTGATATAATTTTTTTAAGATTAATATATTATTTAAAATAAATATCTGTTAATTTATGGCACTTTGCAAGAGCCTTAAAATATTTATTGTTTTCATTGATAACTAGAGAAAAAAAAGCAATCAAAACAAATATGGTAAATCTTATGTTCACACATAATAAATATTTAACTACAGCATAATTAAATAGTTGACATGCCTTTTACAATTAATGCGCATTGTTTTAAATAAATGCAAAATAGCAAGAAAAAATGTTTTGATTTAATTTAATAAATGGATGTTAAAATTTGTTCGTTTTATTATATTGAAAAAATATTCTTTTTTGTAGGTATTATTTTCTGTTTTTATTAATTTTTATTTTTATAAAAATGCGAACACATTTTGTTGCGGTTGTCGCACATTTCACGCAGCATTTGCAGTAAAATTTTTGTGCTCGTTCCCAGAATGTGAAAAGAGTATATCGGTTTTGTGATCCTGCATATCCGTATGAACGTATGGCTTGAAATTTGGAAATAATACTTCATTGCACCATCGTCTTATAAAGTCTAAAAACTTTTTTAATACGCAAACTGATGCATGGTAACTCGAGAGTTACTATATCTTTTCCAACGCAAAGGGAAAATTTTAATTTAGAATATATACTCAAGTATGCCACCCAGAGATATAATTTTATGGCATATATTGTAAAACTTATTAGGGCGTGGCAAATCAAGTAAAAGTCTCATTCTACAGTTCAAGAGATACAGTCCTAGAAACTTAACAGGTAAGCTACTGTTGTTCATCTCTATAGATTATCCAAAAATCATAGACATTCTCTTGGAGGAACTAGAGACACGACAAATGCAACAACTATATCTTCCACAGTTTAAGGACTGGAATCACCAAGATTTGCTCTAAGATCACTGTTAATCTCCTCTTCTTGACTACATATATAATATGAAGTCCGCATTTAAAACTTAAATCCTAAAATATATATTTCTTTATAAATTTATCCCTAAACGAGTATTCTGCAGTCGGGTGCAACAGCTATACTTGCCTTTTTTATTGTTTTTCACCCCATAGCCCCACTTTGTAAAAAAGGGAGCGCATAAAATTGAGGAAGGTGTGGCTAGAGAACGATAAAAATTGTTTGCTGAAGTTGTCAACGCTGAACGCGATGCTGAATTGTCGACAAACTTTGCACCACACTGACTTTGAGTGGCATGCCGGGGCACCACCTGCAACAGCCGAGCGCTTATGGTAGGTGCCAGCAAGAAAAAAATGTAACTGTCAACAGTTGTAACAGCAACAACAACATCAGTCAATCTAAGAACAAACTTAATAAATTACGAACTAAACTCTAAAATTTAATGGAAAAATCTTGAAAACACAAAATTATATTCCTTTTTCAATAAAAATTTTTAAAAATATTTTCTTGCATTTTCTACATCTTCTTAATGTATTTTTCAACCAACCCAAGAACAGTTTAAAATTTAATAATATATACCAAAATTATATATAAACATAAAATGACAACATATTTCAAAAAAATGTATTTTTTTACACTAATTTTTTACCAAATTTTATATAAATAAAATTATTCGTAAGAAATGTAATTTTTTTTTCCTAAACAAAAATAAATTTATATTTTTACTGCCAGCAAAACAAATAAATACAAATTTTTATTAATATGAGCAAAATATTTTTTATAATTAATTTTTAATAAAAGAAAATATAAAGAACAATGTTATTAAAAAATATTTTTAATTCTAACAAAATAAATTATAAATATTTTGTTTTTTAATAATTCCTTTTACAATACAATTTGTCATTAGTGATATTTTTTAATAACAAAAATATCTGTTATAATTAATTTTAAATGAAAGAAATTATTAAAGAATCATTTTTTTTAAGAATATATTTAATTGAAGCAAAATAAATTATAGATATTTTGTGTTTAATTTTTTTATTATTTCTTTTATAAAAAAATTTTTTATAATGCTATTTTTCAACACAATTTCCTTTAAACCGAAATAATTATATTGTAATATTTTATATTGATTAATATTGATTGATTAATTGATATGTATTTTTTAAAATGTAGATTTATCTTTATGATCAAAAGTACCAAAGTACCGAGTTAGCTCGATCTTAAACTAAACGAGATACCCAAAAATCAAAACAATTTAAATCTTAACCAAAATCAAATATTTATTTTCTTTTTTTGGAAAAGAACAAAGTTTAATGCTAAAGAGCCAGGATACCATTTTTACTAAATGCAAATTTGGGCTACATATTAAATAAAAATCTGTCTACATTTTCAGATTCAGTTGCCGCTTCACGGTCAATAAAATCAGGCACGAAATTAGCTGGAAATGAACTAAAAACCTAAACCAAAACCACCAAACAGCATTTTTATATAATAAAAAATCAAACTACTTCAATTTTTACTTATATACCAACTATATCTAAATGAACTGTAATCAATCTATGCATGACTATTTGCCATGCTGTTGTAGTTGTAGTAATTGAATTTTTATTTTTTATAACCATTACATACCATATGTAAAATAGACTTTTAGTAGAAACTAAAGCCAGCCATGCCAGTGTTGTCGTATATCTCGTTGATGGAGCAAAGACTGATGAAAGCCGGATTGCGTCCGGTGCGGCATTCGGTAGCCGCCCTATCGCCGCTCTGATAGACCGGGGCATTCACATCGTTGCCCCGGACAAAGTTGCAGGTCATATACTGATGCGTGCTGATCAGCCATTGGCCGGCATTGTTGGTGGTGTTGCGCGTCTGTCGGAGTATGCCGCAGCCCACGTGGGTGGTGCTATCCCTGACCAGTTGTGTGAAGTACGCAATGCATTTGCTGATTCGTAAATGTAAAATTCTTTCAATGATTCAATCAGGATAAAACAGATAGCCAGTTGGTGCGACTGTTGGCATCTTACCTGTTGGTGGGCGGACTGTAAGCAATTATGTCCCGCATGCTGCACTCCTTGTACTCGGCAAACATTTGCTCGAGCGTTGCCTTGATAACCTCGTCCTCGGTATGGTATTCGACGGGCGCATCGGCACCGCTCGCATCTTTG
Source organism: Drosophila gaucha (assembly GCA_035045545.1). Lineage (NCBI taxonomy): Eukaryota > Metazoa > Arthropoda > Insecta > Diptera > Drosophilidae > Drosophila > Drosophila gaucha. Next base: position 60,945 of record JAWNOY010000300.1, on the reverse strand, counting down.
CCCCCGTTCGGCAGACCCTGCCAACCGCCCTCGGCCACCACCTGAGCCACATTCCGAAAGTGATCGCTGTTGCGGCAATGATCATTGACCAGAGCACAGCGTTTCACGTTCAGCTCCGCAAAGCTGGCCAGCTCTGGGTCCCATTGGAGGGTGGCCATGCGTGTGGCCGGATTGAAGCCCAGCAAAGCACCACCGGCAATCCGATCGCGATATTCGTTCAACTCGTTGAGAATCATGTTGCGTCTAGCTGTTGTTATGCGCACCACATGCGCATCCGGACTGCAGCTCACCGCCAGCTCCTGCAAAAGTCAATTGTGGCTTTAAAGTCGCCAAGGCCAGACAATATTGCAGTCTTACACCAAAATTACTGCAGGCAATATGCTTCTCGGGGCCCGGGCAGAGCGCAGGATCGCAATAGTCAAAGGCCGGAATCCTTGGCCAAATGCAGCAGAACTGCCACAATGCAGCCAGCAGCCAGTTTGTCCACAACATTTCGCTAACGCAGCCAATTTGCTCAGCTCTGGCCCCGGCGCACACTCTCTTATAGAGTTGGCCCGTTAATCGATTTGTCGCCAAAGCGTTGCTATCTGGCCAACCAACAAACTGGCCAAGACCAACCACACAGCCAATTTGGCCACGGACGAATGCATTGGCCATGGCCACAGTCGCTTAATATTAAAAAAAAAGACAATTCGTATTATTTTTACACTATCCTCAATGTTTAAATATTTCATTTATTTGAATGCTCCCCATAAATTTAATTTAAAATTTATTTTTTCTATTTATCTTTTTTTTTTAATTTAGAAAACTTTCAAAAAACTTTTTTAGGCGTCTTTTACTCATTTTTTTTGTTTTTATTAAATTATTTACAGTTTATTTATATATTATTTATTTAATTTTATATATTATTTATTTATTTTTTCATATTTATTTTGTTATTTATTTTTAATTAATTTCTTATTATATATTTATTTTTTTATCATTTATTATTTATTTATTTTTTTTTTAGTGTTTTGTTATTTATTTAATTCATTAAGTTATTTTATTCTTGTTTCATCTTTCAGCTTCATCTTTCTTTGCACTAACTTCTCTTTGACATTTTTAGGTTTTTCTTTTAACTATTCCTCTCTCACTCTATCTATATCATTTGTTTTCCGCTTGTCCTTTCTTGCTTATGTTTTTCATGTATGTATCTATTGTACTATCTTATTTACCTTTTCCCTCATTCTTTAATATTGCATTTCATCTGTTTTAAGCTTCTTAGTTTCTTCGTGCTTTTCCTTGATTTTCAGTTCTCAAATTTTAAGTTTTTATTTCTTAATACTTCTTTTAGCTTATTATTTCCTTGACAAATTGTATTAAATCTTTGTCATTTATCAACTTTTTTTATATTTTTATGTATTTAGTTTCTCGTCTCTTATTTTTTTTCTTTAGTTTCTACTTTCTTTAAATAATTTTTTTTTTTTAATTTTTATTTCTTTCTTGTATTTTTTATTCTGATTTATAAAATTTTTCCAATTTTAATTTTATATTTTTTTTATTTTCTTCTTTTCTTGTATAATTTATCTTTTCTCCTGGTTTTTATAATTTTTTTCTACTCATTTTCCTCTTTATGCTCTTCAGATTCATTCGTCACATTTTCATTATCTTCTCTCTCATGCGTCAGATTTTCATTATCTTCACTCTCATGGTCGCCACCAATTTTTCTGCCAAGATCGTCATCGGTCGGTTGAGCCGAGACAAAATTATTTTCCACTTTATCCTTTGGTGAGCACAAAAATTGATATATATTATGTCGGCCAAATTTGCAACCAGATCCAGGCACTGGATCTATCTCATAGGGAGGCATACCATTGACATTAGCCCTAGATAAATTACACACCACAGTCGCAGAATCGTATTTTTTATGTTCATCCTTGGCCATGCGTAAGGAGCATCCGATTTTACTGCCATGATCATCTATCAGGGGTAAAAAGTGGCCCACGCACAGACTGTGTACAAAGATAATGATAAACAAAAAAAAAGAGAGAAATAATGAACATAAATTTTTTTTTAAATAAATTATGAATTTAAATCTCTAAAAATGCAGTATATTCTTTGTTAAGAAATGTCAATGTAAGTTTTAAAGAATTTACCAATTTATATTACTTTATACATATTTTTAAGTAATTAATTTTTAGTAGTATTTAAAAGAAAATTATTTAAAGATATATAATTAAATATTATTTCATTTTTATAAACTTATCCCTTAATTCTTTGTTAATAATCGACTCAGTTTCGAGTTGAGAACAGAGTATTTTCATTTTCGGTACTTACCCCGATGCCGATTGCCTTATATTATTGTTATTATCCATTTCGCAGCCCAAACCGTCGTGGACCCATACCAACAATAAGTCATCAATTGTTTTTGGAATCGATTCGAGAATCATTCGGCCCGACATTTCCACAGTGGCAACAAAATGAAATTCCTCTGAGTTCGAACAGTATTTGCCCAAGGTATCACAATGATACGCCAGCAATTCAGACGATCTGGCCAGATACTTATCCCAGGTCAGGGCCGACATCCGAGCTGCCGCTGGAAAATTAAATAAGCCACTCGCCACCATATTGCGCATCGTATTCGCATGCTGCAATATTCTATGTCTCAGATTTCCGTTGACTGGCAGTATTTCATATGTCATATTGCCGCACTTCTCACTAAATCCCTGAAATGCCCTAGGCTCTTAGTGTAATTCATACTTAACTAAGGTTCAGCTGCGTATTTACCGTCACTTTGCTGCACATCACCTGTTTTGTGTTCTCGGGGCAAAATTTCTGATTTTCACAACGCTTTGCTGCCATACAACAGATTAGCTGCAGTCCCAGCAGCGACAACACCAAACTGTATCTCATCTTAGCGTCTACTTTGAACGTGGCAAGAATTAGTTTATATATAGTTTTAAAAAACTTAGGAGTTAGCGATTCGATGTAGTCTAATGAACCATGGATTGTTCAATATAAGCTAGTTTACTGCTCTCAATGCAGCCCCTATTGAACCAATCAAATTAAGTTCCTAATACTCCATGCTTACCGTAAAGCTGCAGTAGCAAACATTTTAGATTCCTTTTATAGATTTTACTTACAAATATCAGATTTTTTAGTCTCTTAGATCGGACGAACGATGGATCAAGGCTAGGAAACACAGATAGGAAAGACTAAGCGGATTAAAGTTTGTTCAAGAAGAATGGGCGAACTAAAGGACGGAGGGACGATTGGACAGATTAATGGACAGACTTGTGAAATAAGTCTATGAGCGAATAGATTATCTTTTTGAACATACGTCCCTCTGTTTCCTTCCTATTCATCCTAGTATCCATTCATTCAATCGATCTCTCAGCAGTCCATTCGCTCATCTGTCTTCAATCTCTGACTTGTGAAAGAAAAACAGCTAACTTGCTGGAAGAATGATCGAACTGAAGGACGGAGGGACGATTGGACAGATTAATGGACAGACTTGTGAAAGAACTCAATTCGCTCTTCTGTCTTTTTGAACATACTTCAATTCGATTAGACTTTCGTCCCTCTGATCACCGATTCCGTTCTTTCCTCTATCCGTTCATTCCACCGATCTTTTAGAAGTCTTTTCGCTCAAATGTCTTCTTAAACATTTTACATATCGCTTAGACTTTCGTCGCCCTGTTGCCTTCCTATTCGTCCCTCTATTTATTCATTCAATCCATCTTTCAGCAGTCCATTCATCTGTCCTCTATCTCAGACTTGTGAAAGAAAAAAGCTAAACAAAACCCAGCTTGATAAACTCAGTTTGTAGTTGCTTATAAGGAAAGTATATACCCGATGAGGCAGCAAATATTTCCATCTCTCTGTTACATGAACAAAATATTAATCAAATTCTCTACGCATTAAATGCGAGACAATGCTTGATTTATGGATTAAGAGTAATATAAAAACCTTTGCGGAGCAAATAGTTTTAGAAATGATTAAATATAAAAAAGTAACAGAAATTCACTCCCATAAAGAGAGGGAATCTATGATTTTCAATAGAACTCTTTCAATCCAAATTTGATTCTATTAGAAATCTTAACACCTGTCTTATTACCTATTTATGTAATCTATCTTGTCGAAGCAGCTAAATTGACACATTTCAAATTTTCACAGCAATTTCGACGAGCAAACATACATATTTGTGATATGTATAAATATATATGTTTACATATCTAAGCATACATATCTAATACAAATACAAATATACAGCTATACCTGAAATATCTGTTAGGCAAACATACAAATACCTTTTCTTATGTATCTTTCATATACATATTGTCTTTTAACACATAGTCTAACTAATAATTTAAATATATTTAAATTTATATATATAAATTAAAAACAAGCACAAATTCTAGTTCAATGAAAGTACACAAAAATATGCATAAAAGTTGCATAATGTGCATTTCATTAATTTATTAACAATATTTTGTAATATTTTTTTTTTTTTTAAGTTTTTTCAGTTGCATTTTTTGTTGTCTTAAGTTTATAATATAAATTAAAATTAAGTTGCACTTAATGTATGTACATCACAATTATTTGTGAATGGGTTTCGAAAACAATACAATTAGATGGCTCTAAACTTTGGTAACTTGAAAATATTTATATATATATATAAAATGGTATATATATAATACTATAGCTAATCATTTAAAGCATTGCTAAAGCGTACGTATGTATTGTAAGTGTTTGAGCTGTAAACAGCTCGGAAATGCTCACGCGACAAGAAACAAAGGAAAACAATTTAAAAAACTTTAGGATGATTAACAATTGTCCGAGATGCCTATTGGGCATAGTTGGGATTGTAGGGCATTTGCTTCTCGTAGCCGCCGGGCATAACGCTCGGCCCCGGATTAGCCATGGCCATGTCATATGAAGGTGGATTCATGTTGGCAACACCAGCGCCCGGTTGCATCATGGGCGGATATGCTGCCACATGCGGTGGCATGCTGCAATTAAACATAAATAGTTAGTCAACGTATATATATATATACCTATATATATATATATATATATATATATATATATATATATATGTAGTTAAGTGTTATATTTACCCAGGCATTGGTGGCTGCACTCCAGGCATGGGCATGCCCATGGGCATCTGCACGGTCACATTGCTAGAAAGTGATAAAAGTAGCTATAGCTTAAGCTGGCATTTGGTTTTGTCTGGTAGCTTACCCCGTGGTCTGGGCAGGATATGGTGTGCCGTAGGTGTTCGGTTGATAGGTTGTGGCTGGTATCTGTGTAACGGGATAGCCGCCAGGTGCTGTGTGAGTTGCCGATGTGACCACAACGGGCGCTGCAAGTAAAAAGGCAATTCGTAATCGATATTAAAATCTAATTCACAATCAAATCAATTAAACATTTTGATAAGCTAAGATAATTGCGATTTAAGTTCGATAATTATGCGAGTATTTACCAACGCGTTCATTCAACACATAACCGACATTAGCGGCATTTTGTGCTCGTCGTTTCAGATAAACCACCACTGCGATAATCACAAAGATAATAAATCCTATACTCAAACCAATTATAGCTCCAGCTGCCATTTATCTATTTCAAATTCCCACACCTCACACACGGTGTCTTTGGATAGACAATGAGAACTGCTCGATTCAAGCTGTTGAGTACACTTAGTCAGATCAAAATACACGGAACACTCATATTTATAGATTGATAAGCTAGCACGTTATATGGGCTTGATACCCTTTAGCTAAGAGAAAGGCAACAGACAGGGTATATGAAGTTGGGCAGCTGGAAGTATACATATTCAAAAACTACAATATATAGTTATATTTATTATTGGTGAAATGATTTTGAAAACAGAATTATATGTATAGAAGGCATCAGAAAAATATTGAAAAAGATTAAAATAGAATCTTGCATCTGAAACATAAATTTTACAAAATTAAATTGGTATTTTTTTATAAGGAAAATAAGTTTTAGCTCTTTTGACTATTTTTATCATTCTTGTTATTATAAACACATTTTTTTTGTGTACCTTGTTTCTTTTTTTTTAGTATCAAACCTTTTTTATAATTTTTTTTTTATGTAGGGAAATAAATTTCAAGACTAATAAAACTAAAGTTAATTTAAATATTTTTTACAATTGCTAAGCTTACTGTTTGCTAGTTTTTTTTAATATTTTTATATTTTATTTATTATAATATATTTATATTTTATTTATTATAATGTATTTATATTTATATTTATATATTTAGTTTTATATATTTATTTTATTTATAATATTTTTTTATTTTTTATAGAAATGTATAATTATATTTAGTTTATAAAATATTTTTATGAATTTATTGTTTTTATGAATTTAAATATATTATTATATTATTTTATTTATATTTTTTATATTTTTATTTTTAAAATGTATACTTATGTATTTATTTTTATGCATTAGAATTTATTTTTATTTAGATGTTTATTTTCATATATTTATGTTATATTATTAGACCTATGTATTTATATTTATTTAATATTTTTACATATTTTCTATATATTTTTTTCTATATTTGTATTATATTGTTTTTATATATGTTTTTTTTTTAATATTATAATATATTTATTTTAAATATATAATTACTTGTAATAAATTTAATTTATATTTTCGTATTTTTATTAAACATTTCTTGAATGAATCATTATTTTTTTAAATAACAAGAACCTGTCATTTTAGTTAAATTATGATTGACAGCTTTTACTGCATATGTGCTAGTTGATCATTAAGTGTTATCACAAGACCACTTACAAAATGGCTAATAAAATATCAAGTTATCAAGCACTCGTAAATAAGTTAAACACTTGATATAAAATTGTTTTCTCTTGTTTTTTATAGAATGTACTTGAAATAAAGAAACAAAAACAGCAAAGAAAAAAGAAATTTCTAAAGTGTTGTAAATGTTGATCCATTCCGTTGTTATCAATTTATTTTAGCTATAGATATTACCTGCGTTAGCTAGCTGTTGATTTCTTTTTCTTTTTAATATTACTGCTGTGATGCAGCAAGAAATTTGTACTGCCACTGCAAGGGAAAAGCAAATGATGGCAATGACATATCCCTCCATTCAGCCAGAGTATGCAGAAACACAGCCAATAAGGAACAAAAGTGAACTAACTTTCTATGCCAATTGTTATGGCCCATAGAACAAAAATATATTTAGCTGATATGACAAATAGGCAATTGGTAGATAGCAGCTTGAAATACCGGGGACTTACCCAGCTCAGTTAATACTCTATTATTTCTATTTCGTTTTTTGACGAAATTACAAATGGATTAAAAAAAATGTCAATTGACTTTTTTCCAATAACCGATAAGAACAATATGTAGATATGAAATTCATATTCATAATTTGAATATTGAATGTATTTACATATTTTATTGCTGCAATTCAAATAAAATTGAAATATGTGTAAGTACAGCAACAATTTTGGTATATTTCATAATGCTATGAATATTACAAAAACAAAGTGTATAAGCTAATAATGCATAATAACTGCCTTCTGATTAGAATGGGTTCTAAAATAATGGTTGAATATGCTGATAAGCACTAAGCAGATATAAAGCAAAAACAAAAAATGAAATGCTTCTGTGTAGTTATGCTCGTTCACGTAAACACAAGAGTATATTAGTTTGCAGTGCTCGTATTGCTATTGAAGAGAGAGTCTTGATATGTGGATAGGGCTACGGATGTTGTGGCAAATTCATATTATTCTTTGCGCTATTAAAACTGGATATTTGCAAACGGAACATATACCATATATACTATACATAAATAATATATAACCATGTCTATGGTGTACACCGTAAATTGTGACTATATCTTCCACTATTTTTAGTGCTACGATCAATTTTACATGTGGATAACTATTGACCTTCTCTACTGATAGACCAACAAATTATATGGTCCGCTTATTAAGGCGTGGCAAATCAATAAACCATGGATTTTGTAATAACTGAGGCTGTCATTGATTAAATATTTTATATATATTTTTTTATATACATTATTTATATATTTTTATATATTTTATTTGTTTTTTTTTTAATATTTTAATGTATATTCTTTATATATTTTATTATATTTTATTTATATATTTTCATATACATTATTTTTAAATTTTAATATATTTTTTTTTATAATTTAGTATATATTCTTTATATATTTTTATACATATTTTAACATATTTTACTTATGTATTTTAATATATGTTATTAATATATATTTTAATATATTTTATTTATATATTTTAAAAATATATTTTTTGTTTATATATTTAAATATATTTTATAAAAATACTTTTGAAGAAGTCTGTGCCTAAGGTCATAATTTAGTGTAAGCTAGTGGAACTTATATATAAAACTTGGTGGCATAAAAACTAAACTTTTTTAAAATGATAAAAAATAGGCTGACCATACAAAATGAAAGTAGTTATCAATTCAACTGATAAAAAATTTAAAAAATTAATTCGAAAATAGATATATAAAAAAGTACAAAATATTATCTTTTAGTTTTGTATATGTAAGCCGCTTTGAGACTGTTATCAATTACAAAGAAGCTTACACACACACACACTTATATAAATTTATGAAAAAGACGTAAAAAGAGCTACGTCACGTTGAACAAACCTGCGCCCTTCATGAGTGCCGCTCGACGATTGCGTCCGCGTGTTAGGAACACCGCACACGAGGTCAGAAAAAATATCGAAAGGGTAAAGAACAATATCCAATATATGCCGGACATATCCATGACTTAACTGGGAAATTCAAAAAAACCAAAACTAACGATACGCACTAGACAGCCAACTTGAAGCGACTAACAAAATGCATAGACCCATCATAGCGATAACAAAATGCGAAAGTCATCCAATGAGTTGCGAATTGCTAAGGCAACTATACTATAAGGGCAATCTCAAGAATCATAAAGATATCTACACGGTTAGAAAAAACTGTGCGGTAACTAAGTTTTCTAAAATATTCCAAAGTTTTGGCTTAGTTTTTGGTGAAATTAAAAGTAAATTTGAAGGTTTTTAAGCAGGTGATTCTGTTAGACAAAAAATATGTTAAGACTCTTTTGAAAAAAAATTAAAAATTATGTTTTTTAACCAATTATATTTTGTTATTTTTTCAAATATTTTTCTGTATTTAGGTATAGTAAATATTATATTTTTAATGTTTAGTGTAAGCAGAAAACTCAGGACTTAAAGGTAAAAAAAAAACCATTGTTTATGGCTCAAGCAATTCCTTCAACCTATTTTTTCTAAAATTGTTAAAAGCTGGTTTGGGAAAGTAATTTGAAAAAATAAACTAACATTTCGTACATAAATTTAAAACCCTTTTTGCAATCTTGTATTCGAAATTCGAAAAAACTCATTTAAATCAGCTGAAATTTTAAGTTTTAAAAATATTTAAAAACTGTTTTGAGAAAACGATTTTTAAAAACACTTCAAATTACATAACAAATATCTTAAAAAGAATTTGTATTCAAAAACTGAAAAAGTTTATTAAAGATCTCTCTCCAATCAGCCTAAGTTGTAAGCTCTGAAAATATTTTAAAACTGTTTTCAAAAAACAGTTTAAAAATAAATTTCGTACTAAATAACTTTAAAACCCTTTTTGCAACCTTAAAGGAAACTTGTATTTAAAACCCAAAACAATTTTTGCAAGAACTCACTCAAATCAGCCAAAGTTTTAACGCGTCGCTGTTTACGTTTGCGATGCACCAGATAACTGACTGTACCAAAGACCAGGCTATAGCAGAGCATCCTCAGAAGCACTTTGCAAACGCCAACAAAGACACTTGCATGGGAAATATAAGTGTGTCCAGCATAGTACTCCGTATAGTTGTGCATTTTTAGGCAGTTCAGAAATAACTAAAATTGGCTTACTTCTTTCTTTTTACTATACAGGTAATCCAGGTAATTAGCTCTAAGTTCCTGTTTATTATATGAGCTAATGCTAATATATATAGCTATAACTAATATTTTTGATAATGCGTTCATTAATTTTATGGCTGTGACTATTCAGAAATAATTAGCATTAGTAAGAGCTTTTAATACAGCCAAGTGCTGCTTGAGATTAGCGAGAAATAAAGAGGAGAGAGAAGAGAAAATCAATTTCTTAGTGTTCACAATTATCCTTTGCTTACTTACTTGATTTTAATTTTCATTTATCAGTATTTAATTTGTTAATTCATTGTGCTAAAACTTTACTGGACTTCACATTTTTTGTTTTTTTCAACATTGGATATTCATTCACATCATTTTCTATAAACCAGGTATATATCATAACCAAAACACTTAGCGCAATCAGTGCTAGCATTTCATTTATCACATATTTCCAATCGAGATGCATGCGCTGGGTCAAAAATGACCAATATTCCATTTCAAATATTGTTGCATTCATGTTGAAGGCCTAAATAGAACTCGAATGACTCAAGCAATATCTATATGAAAGTAAATGTGGGCACATTTATTGAGTCATAGCTGCTAATTTGTTTAAATGTAGTCAATATTATAGCTGGCTGTTTTTTGCCGATTCAGCTATCTATCACATATATTTAATATATAATATCGACCTTCATCAAAATTCTTTTCAACTAACGGGAAAATTCAAAAACTTTGGCATACCCCTATATGTTATTTATCATATAATTTCATACTAACTTCTTTGCTCATCCTCAATTTCTATATCCGAATCATATTCACGATCATCGATTTGAAAGTGATTATCATCATCTCCTCTTCTGCAGTCTCCGCAACAGACTTCTGCACCATAACGCAGCATAGTTGCTATAATAATAATGGCAATAATAGCGTATAGACCAATTTGTTTAATATCAAGCACCATAAAGAGCAGCTGAACACATTGAAAACTATGAGAAGACTAAACATTTTCTTTATAAGGTAGTCAATAAAATACTTGGCAATATATTTGTGGTTAACTACATAAGGTCTAGATATAAACATATATATATATAGATTTATAAGTGATTAATAACTGTTCTATTATACAGTTATAGTTCTACATAAGCGGGTGTTTCTATATAGGGGTCTTTATATAACCTTCATCTTTATATAAACTTTTGTTATTTGTAACTTTTGCAACGATATTAGTAATAAACAAAGAGCTATGGGAATATGACTGAAGCAATGTTGATTCAGTTATGAAATAATTTTTGATTCGATTTTCAAAAACATTCTTCAATAATAACCATATAACCTTAACATTATATTTTATTCGTTTACACACAGATATCCTAAGTTTGAAGTCTTCAATGTGCTTTTTGATCCATTTTTGAGACTCTTTTAATAAAGTAGAAAATAAAATATATGTAGTTCACATATTTAATAATGACATATAAAGATCTATTTAATAATCAGAATATTAACAATTAAAAATGCTCTAGCCGCGAGTGTCCGACTAGAAGATACCCTTAACCCTGTGAAGGACTCCATTTTCAATCTCGGTTTGTATGCATACATTCACAAAATCACACACACACACACACACACACACACACACACACACACACACACACACACACACACACACATAAACAAACGGGAAGCTTAATGCTTTATGGTTTTTTCTTGCTATAACTTTTCACTTTGAGAAATTGGTTATGAAATAATTTTCAGGGCAAGAATCCATGAATATGATATGAATAAATCGAATTTTCGTGAACTATAAGAGTATTTATAAGAATTTGAAATTCCTACGATACGTTCATACCGAAATACAGGCAGGTGGCTCGCCGGCATGATAAAGAGTATATATACTGGATAGACTCTGCCTAGCCTTCTTCTGCCTGTTATATGCATCTACATAAAACCTAAATTCCTAATTTCAATTAGTTCCGGTACATAAACCCATTGAATATTTAGAAAAAAAATGCTTTATATACATTTTTATGGCGTTACTAGGAATGATTTTATAAATAAAAAATTAAAGAGCAAGTTACATATATATATATATTAATATATAATATACATATATATAATATACATAAATAATATTTAATAAAGTAATTTTATTAAATAAACTATTATTCATACGTCAGCTTCACTTGCGCTATTAACTATTAAAGACAATGACGACATCGGGAAAACCCACACGCCTTCATCCACAACTAGTTTTTTCATTACGTCCTCAAAGTATTTGTTGACGTAACAAAGTTCTCGATTTTACATTTTTTTTTATACGTGACACAAAACAACAAAATTGAATAAAAATAAAAGAAATATTTACAATTATTTGTTTCATTATGTTGTAGTTGCTGTTGACCTCGTTCACAGAAACAATATTTTATGCATTTTATGCAGAAGCCAGAAATTATTAGAACAATAAACAAACAAACAAACGCTTTCAACAATCTAAAGCCCATATAGAAATCATCATGTTTATCATGTTTATCAACCGGATAACTGGCATAAGTATTGTCATCGCCGAAACGAACTGGAATTTGATCTATGCCAGACATTTGCAAAGATCTAAGCACTTTTCGAAACGCTTTTTACTAACACGACGCAACAATTGCAACTGAGCAAGTTCAGCTTGCAAATCGATTTATAAGCAAGTTACAACCCAGTTAACCCCAGTTCAGAATCAGGCTTTCTAGACAAGTCACAGATTTTCTGGGAAATTTCTAATGAAATCGAAAAGTAGTGCTTGACTGAGATGATGTACTGAACTTTTTTCTGCACAAACACACATATGCACATACACACATACATAGATACGAACGCGGTAACCTTATGCAGCGGCTGCGCTTGGGCTGCGTTTCATAGCGTATTAGTTATAGAATAATATCGATTCTAGATCTTAATGAATTTTGCAAGGCTTTTAGGTTTTTATCACAACCAGATTTGTGTAAAAAAACAAGTTTTTTCTATTTAAAATAGGTTTAAGTTTTATAAGAAATTCAGAGAGGTATTCAAAATCAAATGTTTTCATATTCTGTGAATTTGTAAGAGGTAAATATGGGGGCTCTAGCCTTTATGTGTTTCAAAAACCAAGTTAAAATATGGATTAGGAAATGGGATACGCAAGCTCAACTCAGCTCGTCGTCCTGATCAAGAAAATATATGTTTTGATGGATCTGCCACGAATCTTTATATACATCTGCACAAAATAATCTTACAGTAGATTTCCATTTACAATCGGATCAAAATATGTACAGTGAAAGCTCCCGTGGACGGACAGCTACTTGTTCGCAGTATGAGTGATCCGTCTCGGGAGATGTCAAAGAATTGGCTGTACAAAAATATCTTGATCTAAATCGCTAAATTCAATGTCACTTTGATTAGTAATATTAATTTCAATGTTGTTGTTTTCTGTGGGTAAAGAGCTATCTACTTTTAAAAAATTTTCAAAATTGTCTTTTCCAAATTTTAATATTAAACTATGATCTATTAAAAAGTATTTTTTGTCCGCCTGCAAAATACTTTTGGATAAAAATGTTTAAAACGGGAACGGATTTTGTATGAAATTCATGCTAAAAATCGTGGGACTATTAAACGTCCGGGTACAGAATATGTCCGCCTGCGGGAGCTTTCCGCGACTAGAGCTTTCACTGTATATACCCTGATCAAGAATATGTTTTGATGGATCTCCCACTCCTTCTTATATACATCTGCACAAAACAATTTTACAGTAGATTTCCATTTTCAATGGGATCAAAATATGTATTAGATACCTAAAACTCGTTGAACTAACTGTTAATCAATTTACTAAGCCTAAGACAATGTCACCATCGAGAAAGAGCACAAATAACTAGTTTTTTGTATGCCATCTAATAAGTATTTATTTCTGTTATTGGAGATAAACGTAATTTGTTTTTTCTTGAAATAAAGTTGTATAAAAATTAATTAAATATTTACTTTTATTTACTTTTATTTCTTCAGTGAAGTAGTTGTTCTATGTTTTATGCATTTTACGCAGCAAGTAATAATTGATGCAACCAGAAAAATTAAAATTAGTCTGCTCAATATACTACTTTGCTAACACGACACGACAATTGCAACTGAGCAATGTCTGCTTGGAATTCGATTTATAAGTAGAAAAAATGAAATTAACGCTGCTGAGGATCAGACTTACATAAGTGAAAGATTCTGTTGCACATTCTTTATGATATTCATTGAGTTTAATAGTATTTTAAATTCAAACAAATTTGTTGTAGATAACAGCTTAAGTTCTAACTAACCAAGTCGGCTGTTGTGATAGCTGAGGCTGTTGCAGCAGTTAAAAATTATTTATAAATAATTTTTTTATTTTTTTTATACGAGGCGACTTTATAATATCGAATATTATGCAAACTTATTGCACTGAATCAAAGAAAAGAAAAAAACAACCGAACTTGACCAACCAAAAGTTCTCTTCCAGCAAGACTCTTAGGGAAAGTTCATGAATTGGTCCGTCATCCGCCTTATTTTCCAGACTTAGCCCTTAGTCTATTTCTTGTGTCCAAATCTAAAGACAAAGTTAGCCGAAAGAAATTTGACTCCAACGATAAAATTGCCTTAAACACAAACACAAACATATTTTTGAAGTTAAATTTAAAACAAATTTCAAAAAATTTCAGAAAGATTGAAGGAACTTTTTTGTCGACGAATATGTGTTTTATTTTATCTTATCGACCTGCCCTCATATATATATAATTCACATAATTTTCATTTATTTTTCACTATCAAACTTTCTAAATAAAATATTTAATTTTCACTTTAAAAAAAAACATTTTTTTTTAGGAAATTTTTGAAATTAATTATTCGATTACAATTTTCAATTTTTTGAGCTGTTTCTAATAGAACGGAACTTATGCGATATTTAAACCGCATTGTATATTAGATATTACTACAAAATTTATTGACGTTTCTGTAATTACCCACAAACATGCATTCACTCATACATTCAAAACCCGTTTCATATAAAGCTTATCAATATAAAATTTCACAATACAAGAAATTCAAAATGCAAAACATTATGTGATCTCAAATTTGATGCAGCTATTCAATTAGAGTTGCAACAAAAACTTAATGAAATTTTAAATTTCCAAAAAAGCCGATCATAGATTATGCTTTATACTTTATACATTGTATATCCAATATTCCACTTATTCTTTAAAAATCTAGCATTTATATACGCTTAGAGCTAAAAACTGAAAAAAAAAAAAAAAAAAAACAAAAAAAAATGTATGAACAATTTAGATATATACACACATATAAGAGGAAACAATTATAATAAAAATCTAAATACTATTGTAGATCAACTAAGTAACAACAGTTTTATAACAAATTTAAAAAATATTCAAAAGACTTAAGCTAATTCCTAACGAATTTGTTTTCCAAACAGTTGACTCATTGCCAAAGATTATCGATGAGAATTCATTGGAAAATTGCTTGTGATAAGAAATTAATGAGTCAACATTTATTTATTGAACCATTCAGGAAAATTGTATGTATAGCTCAATAGTAGAAGAAGAAAAGGGATCTCTTCAAGTAGCTAAAATATAAGTATTTCAAATTTGATAAAAATAAAAGCGAAGTTTACAAGTTTGATTTTCTTCAAAGGATTTTAATAATATAATTATAACAAATTGAAATATTGTTAAATTATAAAATTTTGGATACAAAATCTATAATTAAAGAAAATATCAATTATATTTAGTTAAAGCTCAATTTCATGAATTTGTTTATTATTACTTAACAGTAATAAATTTTATTATTTTTTATTTTCTTGCGTTTTTGAACACCAATAAATCAGAGCAGATTATCTGTATACCTAACCTTTTTCGCAAACCTCTAGGTTCTATCAAGCAGACTTTGCTATTGATAAACGGCTCATTACTTATAAGCTAAAACTCTTTGAGAAATTCATGAAAATTTAAGAACAGCTTCAAAGCTGGAAGTTTTCTATATAATTTAGCTATATTTTTATTTCTAAAGTTTTTTTTTAAATATCTATATATCTATAAGCTTTAAGCTATAATCATTTAAAAATTAAATGAAACCTTTAAAACAAAGCCAAAGCGAGCGAAGCCATTTTTTATATAATTAACATATGTTTTTATTTCTATACTTTTCAATATTTATAGTAGAGATGGGATCGGGAAAGAAATTCGTTCCCGACCCATCCCGTCACGAAATAATTTTTGATTTTCCCGCCCGATTGTCCCGAGGGTCCCGACATTTCCCGAATTTTTTCCAGCATTTTATCTATTAATAATTTTCTTATCGGGACCCGCGGGAATTTCGGGGCCAAGCTACTTATCCCGAGCGGGATTCCCGAAAATCCCGATCCCGACGCCCATCTCTACTTTATAGTGAAGACTTAAGCTCCCTTTACTCACCGGCCTGCCGAAAGAGCTGGGCATAGATTTTGGCCACAAAACAGCAGCGAATAAAGTAAATGGTTGCGACGACAAAACTGGCGATAAGTATTAACACGGCCAACGGCAGAAAGGCTAGCCAATCCATTCTTCAGAAACTCAATCAAATCTCATTATCTTCTTCCGTTCAGCTCACAACGAAATCACAAATGCAAATGATTTAGCGCCCAACAATTGCAGTGGCATTAACCGCCAAGTAAAAGAAAGAAGAAAGAAATGTCAAATGGGAAAAGGAAAAACTGCTGCTGATAAGGAACAATGCAAGCGACAAATAGAAAATGAATGCGTAAAACATATGCTAAGGCGACAGCACAAGGACCTGTTGCACCATGTCCTATATATAACTTGTAGCGCCGACAAGACACATATATGTATTTTTAGATATCATCCTAACTGTCACTTAAAGAACTTGTCAACGTCAGCCAAAAGAAAAATCATTGACAAATCGCCTTCAACTTTAATCAGTTACGAGTTATTTTCTATTTGTCCAGACAAACTGTTGAGGACTTATGCAAGCATTAAGTAGAGACATAAATGAAAACAAATCTATAATCATAAATAAATCCGAGTGCGCCGTAAGCGAGCGTGAACTAGCAAATACTCTGTGCGAGAGCTGCCAAAACTTTTATATTACAATCTATATTTCTATCATTAACAAATATAAGTATTTATTTATTTGAAGAGATGACATCAGTTTGAAAAAATTAAACCAATATTCTAAAGCCACAGCTACAAATTACTTCGGCTAAATAAAGTAATAATACATATTTTGTTTTTTTTTTTTGCTTTGAAATTTTTTTTTTAGAATTCTTCTTATAAATATAATTAGTGGTATTATACAATTTTAATTTTTTTTTTTAAATTATGATTGTACTAAGTTAGAGTAATCTTAAACTAATCTAAAGTCTTTGGAAAATATCACATTCCTTGAGGTATTTTGTTAAGGTTTTAATAATATTTGTCGCTGGGATTTGTAGATGGGATCTGAGAAAAGAATTCCCATCATTTTTGAGTATAAGTAGGATAGATAGTAAGCAAATAATCGAGGGTAAACGAGGTTTGGGAATGACAGTAAGGACATGAAGTGAGAATATTTTTATTCAAATATTATATAAGTAGCTCATCTAAAATACAGAAGAAACATACTTTTATAATTCTACAACTTTAAAAACATTGTAATTATAATAATAAATTAATTATAAAAAAAGATAAGATAAAAAAATATAAATATATATATATATATATATATATGTATATTTTTTTTTTATTATATTAAATATTGACATAACAAACAAATTAAATTATTTTAAAAAATAAAAATAATTAAAAAATTTAAAATAACAAAAGTTGAAAAATTTCATTTCTAACATTAAACAAACTATTTTTATTTAAGTAATTGTTGCCTTGGCAGTATATAATTTTTATAATTTTTTAGTATTTAAAAATTTAATTTTTTATTACAAATTTTTTTCAATTAACACAAATTTTTTTAAAGAATATTAGAAATATGTAAGCTGAAATATTGCAATACTTGATTTTGTTCTACAAATTTATATTGTAGTATATGTATATATATATATATATAAATTATATTTTGTATATATTATGCATTTCACACTCGGTAAATTTTTTTTCTTTTAAAATTTAAGTTTTTTTCTCCTGATTTTCTTGGCATATTTTAGAGATTTTCTTTGTATTTCATCGGCGGTAACATCCATAGCCCTTAAAAATGCGCCCAATGTTTGATTTGTTGCTGTAAAATTGTTAAACTTCAGTTGAAATGTATTTTTCTGTAGAATACATATCTCTGGGGCATACTAAACCAGATTTTCCATATTGTATGTATCAAGGCTTTAAGCGTTTTTTGAATTTGCATTCAAATTTGCATTCCATATGATTTTTTATGATTTTGTTGCATTTTTTAATTTTTATGTTTTTTAACGTTTTTTTTTTTGGTTCAAGCTTTAGTTAAAAGCCTGTTTTAGTTGTTTTCCAGAGCAGAATTCTAGAGATATTTTATTATTTAGAATAAATCTCTTTTTATTTACATATTTTTCATCAGTTTTTGAGTATTAAAAACCATTATCACTTTTCTCTTCATTTCTTCAGAAAAAAACATAATTTAAACATAATTTAATTTAAGAATTCTACAGAGATTTTATTATTTAGAATAAATCCCTTTATCAGCAATTCTAAACTCAAAATACATATTTTTCATCAGTTTTTGAGTTTCAAATTCAATTTTCACTTTTCTCTTCATTTCTTCATAATCATAAAAAAAATATTCAAATAAAAAGCAAAATTTTCAATATTATTATAAAATATTCACAAATATTTATTAGGAACACTTTGGCAAAGTTTAGCCAGACTATATCAAACTTATATTATAAATATATATACTAAGAGAGCACAAATTTATATATAGTTTATAAACATTATAATTGAACTAACACTAACAGTTCTCTAACAAATAGCCATTCCGTTGTTTTCGCTTCTGCAGAATGTTCCTCAATATAATAGTTAGAATGACAGCAAAGACGACGGCAAAAAGGCAGAGCAGGACAATTGTTGAGATTTCCAAATCCTTTTCACTCGGCTCGTGCACCATTTTGAATATTTTTTATAATTATTATATTTTTTTTTTAATAATATTTATTCGAAGTCACAAAAAAGTTGTTCACTTTCGGGCTACGCGTTGCGCATTTCTTTAAAGCTGAGCGGTAAATAATGCCAACGTGCGTATTTATGGCTTATTTTAAAGCAATCGTTTGTTAACTTGGCTTGAAGCAACGTCCACAAGAAACGCGCTTATCAGATAAGATATGGCAAGCCAAGTAGACGCTTGCAACGTCACGGTTTATATTATAATGAACAATAACAAAAAAACAGGAGAGCGAATAAAATGACAAGAGTGTGGACAAAACGAACATTAAATACCCTATAATAGATTGTGCCTATGAGAGTCATATAATGTTAATATAATATATATACTAATACATCCTATAGATCTATTCCAGTCATTCAATATAGGTCAAATTTTCATTATTTATATAGGAAGCATGGAAAATCAAAAAATCTGAAAAATATTTGCTTCATATACATTATCATAAATAAACAAAAAAAAACTTTTTCATACAAGAAAAATAATTTTTTAATTTAATTTAATAATATCTTTAGAATCGAAAAAAATTGTTCATATAAAAAGATCATTTTTAAATGTTTTTTCTATGTCAGCTATATGATATAGTAGTCCGAACTTGATAAAATTTGCTTTATAACTAGAAAAGTTCTTGAAACTACTTAATATCAAGTTAAAGCGATTTCGCTTATCTTAAAAAACACAGAAGTTGTTATTATAAGATCATTTTCGAGATATTCTTCGTATAGTAGCTATATGATATATTAAGCCAATAATAATCAAATTTTTCTTATATTTCAGTAGAACAGGTAAGACTTATGTATACCAAATTTTGTAGAAACATCTTGAAAAACAACTAAGATTTTCATCTATATTTTAAGAGCGATTGTTCTTATAGCATATGTATGATATAGTGTTATATATATGCAACTAGCAAGGAAAAACAAAAGCAAACATTAAGTTTTCTTAAAATATTATAAATAAGAAAATGGTTTTTCAAGCCAAAACTCAAAGTTTTCCAGATTTTTGGTATATAACTAACTGATATAGTAATCCAATTTGACATATAACAGAAGCAAAATTAAATAAGAAATTTCAAAAATGTTTGCTTTAAACTGAATTAGAGCTCTCTACCCATTACACACTTCACAACAAATTGAGAATACCCTTCTATAAGAGTATTATAAAAATAAGCTGATTATAGAACCTTTTGAAACCAATACGCAGTAGACTATAAAATACTAAAGTGGACGGAGAGAATTTACAACAGCGTCTTACGTCAATGGATTTTCTAATGATGATGATGATGATGATTATGATTGATATTATTATGCGAAACTTAGTTAACTTTCTTGACCAAGCTGCATGCAGCCAATAGGAATCCCATAATGGAATCTTGCTAAAAACCTTGACCATCTCGTATCGCAAGCGATAATCGTAATTTATGTGGATTATCACACAAACGTGTGAACGTCTACTGACGTCAAAGGTGATTAACATAAGTACATAATTATTAAATTATAACTATCGCAATAAATTGGGAAATACCCAAAACGCAAATAGGACATTATAAGTCAAATAGGAGTCAGAGAGATAAGTGTTAAAAACATTATTAGATATATATGCCAAAGATTCCAAAAAGGGATTGTAGCTATACAAATCTATATCTAGTATATCTACTGAAAATTAACTGGAATACATTATAATAACCTATTTAACAAATTTCTAGCATGCAGATCTTATAGTCCTTAAGAAATATGACAGAGGAATCAGATGAGAGGAGTTTAAATTGCAATAAATTTGGGGTTTTTAAGATATATTGACGTATCCAAATGGAGTTTGTGTTTTAAGTGTACGCTTTATCAATATATTGTATGCAACATGAACTTAAATATATCTATATAGCTAAGTAAATACCAAATTCCAAGATTATAGATCTTAAAGTCTTCGAGGAATATGTATACTTGTCGCTATGAGCAAATAAACCTAGTAAATGATATTTAAATTCGATTATTTTTATGGAACTTGAGCTTTTAGATTTGAAGAGATTATATTATTAGGAATACTCTGTTGATACAGCGAATGATATAGAGAGACGCTTAGGAGCAGAAAAAAAACGATGTCCATACTAGTCAGATCACTATATATCACCATATCATATAGATACCATAGACACAATCATATAAAAAACTTCTGTATTTTTCCTAAATATATATCATATAGATACCATTGACACAATCATATAAAAAACTTCTGTATTTTTCCTTAATATCTCAAAAAATACCATATTTAAGATCTTTACTAACGCTTTAAAAACGATGAAAATCTTTACTTTAAAAATACTTTTTTGCGAGTTCTTACAGCTGAAAATACAACTTGCAGCATTCGTAGCCATATATAGGATTCGAACCCTACAGTTTGTAATAATTCAGACCAATTCTATAACATTCCAAAACATTCGCTTGATTCATAAAGAACATTTGCACATGAAGAGAAAAAATATAAAAACTTTTTGTAATAATATCATTTCAAACTTATAAATATACACCCAAAAAAAAAAATAGGTCGTAAATTCTTAGAATTCTATATTTAAGCGGATCCCCAATCGATATGTCAACAAGTGGCATTATATCGATCTTTCAGCTTTATAAACGAACTGACGTCAGTTGACGAACAATCTATGAAGCATGTCAAAAACGAAACAATTTTCATACGAAAATCTCCACGATTACACTAAATAATCTAAATAGCAATGCAAATGACAAAAATTATTTATGTCACTCGCAAAGAAAAACAAAAACAATAAAAAAATCAGCTCAAGATAAGATTTCAATGTTTTGACAAAGTGAATAACATAAAAACGCAGACTTTATCTGCAAAAGGGTATTTAAGAAAGGGTTTTTTAAATGCTTTTAGTTAGACGGTTCGCTTACCGCTAGAGATCACTGTAGCAGTCTGCAGACGATTGCGACGTGTTTGGATTACACGCAAAATGACAATAAACATAAAAACACAGAATAAAACCACAATTGGTATCCAAACTGCACAATATATATAAACCATATTGAAGAACTATGGAACGGAGGAATTCAGTTACTTCAAGGTACAAATTTGCCTTTAAAGGCTTCGAAAGTTTCGCGAATACTGAACAATATTTTACATATGACTTTAACTTTTGCTTTTCATATTCAATTTTAATTTATCTATCATAAAACAAAAAACCATTAAGACAACAACAAGAGTTATATATATAGATTTATATAGGTGAAAATAATTGTATTATCTATCAGTGTCGTGTCGTCAATGAATATAATGATAGAAATTCTCTATAAGTATTGGAGTATGTGGAATTTTAATAGGCTTATGACTTTTACTTATTAAAAGCGAAATTTACTTGAGAATTGACTTTATACTTGTCTACTAATCTCTAGATTTAGTACATATATATGTTATATAAAATTCATAAAAGAAACTTAAGATCGAGTAATTCTGAGACCTTTTTAGTTTACTATATTGCTTATTTTATAATTAAAATAGTTAAAAGTATAAATATATTGATCTAAATTTTCCGTTAATTTATATAATTAAATATATATATATATATTTAATTATATATATATATATATATATATATATAAATACATTTCGCTATTGAAATATTGAATATCTAGAGCTTATTTCAAATATTCCTTATGCTAAAATATATTTCTTCTTCTAATTTTCTAATTCTCTAATTATTTGTATCTTAAAGACGTGAAGTTTCAGATAAGAAAAATCAGTGAAAATCAAAAAATTCAATCTTTGATATAAAATTAAATATTTTAAATAAAATAATATAGCTTGATATGCAGGAAGAAAATATAAATCTGAAAATTCTCTTTCCTTCATGTCAAACTAGAATATTTCAAATTAAATATATTATTTTAATTAAATATATTATTATTTTATTTTAAGATCATTTTACTAAACTACAATATTGATTTATTTTTCAAATAAAATTATATTTAAAAACGCATTAAATTTGCCTTTAAAGGCAAATCGTCATATATGTACATATATGTTTTTAAATATATATTTAAAAAAATATAATAGAAAATACTGAAATGAATATCCAGTTCTAGAAATTTTAAGAAAATTTTACTGAAACAATATAGTTTTATATCAAAAAATTCAGTTATACCTTTAAAGTATTGTACATTTCAGACTATAAAAATCATCTTATGTTATATATATATATATGTAAGTCTTTAGATATATATATATTAGATGTATTATAGAACTAAAATTTATAGATTTTTTTGAAGAAAAACATTTCAATGAATTAAAAATCTATTAAATCTTGCAGAGAACTCCAAATTAATAGTTTTTTTTTTTAAATTTGAATATATTAAAAAATTATTAAATCTAGCAAAGTATTTGATTTGCAATGGATTATAGAGTAACTGCAAGGAAATATAAAAACAAATCAAAATTCATTGTCAGGCGACACTTTGACAGTTTAATTAAAGCCGTTTGATAAGATAAAAACACAATAATTAGATAATTATTAGTCATTTGCCTGCAGATAACATAAATGTATTTCATATATACACATACATAAATATGTATATATATTTATAGACTGTAATTAATTTAAATCAAAAGAAAAGACACAACAAAATCACAAATGTTTTTTGTTTACGAAAGAGCGTGTCTAACAAAATGCGTAAAAAAACAACAAAAAAAGATTAGAAAAAAAAAGATTTTATAAAAAATAGTTTGAACAGACGTCAATAAATGGAAATAAAAAAAAGTAAGCTACGTGCAGCAGCTTAATTAATATAAATATAATGAATCATGAAGTTATACTGAAGAGCGAATATGATATGTATAGATGTGTGGCTGTGTGCGTGCGTGTGTGTGTGTGTGAGTCATGGTAATCTAAGAGATTATATGAGGAATACAATAACAACAATGCACTTACTTGAGAGTACAGTGCCGCGACGTTTGCTCGTGCAGCAATAGCCACAGCAGCTCATTATGAGGAACGTCAACAAAAAGAACATAAAAATCCCCCAGAAATCCATCACAAAATCGTCCCAGCTATTAAAATCACTATCCTCCCAACTATCCACTGCAAAAAGCAAGGGAAGCAAATTTGAATTTATATGCAACACATACCGTGATAATTAAAACTTACGCTTTAGGCCTTATTGTATGCACAACAGGCGGTTGTCTTTCTTGTTTGCTGTAAATGTTATTTGTAATTATTAATTTATAAACTTTTTTCCACTTGTTGCAGTTATTTCTATTGTTGACGTTCGGACTGACTTTTGGACACTATAATGCACACACGTGTAAGTCCACAGAGCTTAGCACACACACGGCGATTGCACACACGGTTAGTTAGTTTAATTAAATCAACGGTATAATACGCGTTATCTTATCTATATATATTGCGATTACTAATCTTAACTCTTGTCAGTTAGCAGCGCTGCCGTGCCTTAAATAGTCAAGCGGTTCTGCGTCGTTTCCCAACACTTAATGGCAGCGCTGTGTTTAGTACCCACAAAACAGCTGTTGTATATCGATAGTTGGTAGGCAAATTAAACATAAAAAAAACTACAGTAAAATAAAAAAAATATAAACCTAAATTATTGAAATAAATTAAATTATAGTTTTCAGTATATTTTTAAGTTCGCAGCAATAAGCTAATTACCATTTTAATTGAATTAAGCACATTTTATCGATAGCAAACACCGAGTTTAGTGTTTGTTAACAGTACTACACAGTTATACATACTGCTTTGCCATTTTTATCATGGCGATTTCTTTTTGACATTTGACTACAACTGGGCGCACGTGTTTTTCGGGCTTAGCTCTGTGCTAAATTATAGTAAAATCAAAGTAAATTCAACAATATATATCAACACATATAAATCAGAAAATTTTCCAAAAACTAAACTTTGTGCATTTTTGGCATTTGTGTGTGCGCGCTGCCTGTGTGTCTTCCAGAAATGAATCCAGAGAAGCTGAAGAAATTGCAGGCGCAGGTGCGCATTGGCGGTAAGGGTACCCCACGCCGCAAGAAGAAGATTGTGCACTCGACCCCGGCCACCGATGACAAGAAGTTGCAATCATCGTTGAAAAAGCTATCGGTCAACACCATACCGGGCATTGAGGAAGTCAACATTATCAAAGTCGATGGCACCGTCATCCATTTTAATAACCCCAAGGCGCAGGCATCGCTACCAACGAACACGTTCGCCATTACCGGTCATGGCGAGAACAAGACGATCTCTGAAATGCTGCCCGGCATCCTGACACAATTGGGTCCCCAGGACATCAATCAGTTAAAGAAGATCGCATCGGAGATTGCCAATAAGAGCAATGCTGCTGGTGGTGTTGCTGTCGGCGGCGGAGCGTCGGCTGCGGATGCTGGCGACGATGATGTTCCCGATCTGGTTGAGAACTTTGAGGAGGTGGCAATTGCTGGTGCCAGTGCTGAGGCCAAGAAATCTGGTGAAGTTGCGGCATCTGCCTAAACCACAACCAAAACCCAACACACACACACACACGCATTAAAAAGAAAAACACACACATACATACGAACAGAAGTAGAAGCAAGTGGACGAAAACATATACAACTACTTCTTTTCAAATGGGGGTCATGCTACACACACACACACACAAACAAAACAAATTACTATACAAAATAAAGGCATCCCAAGTGAGCGCTGAGAACAGAACACACATAAAATATAATAATTATATTAATATATTAAGGGTATTTTCAAAACTTAAACAAAACATAAAAACAACTAAATAAATTAGTTATAGTTGGAAGCGCGCGAGCGATAGCAACAACAAAATATATGTACAACAACAATATGTATTTGCAAAGCGATTAAAGCACGTTTCCACTACACAAAAAAAAACCAGTCCGTTTCCACTACACACTAATGAAAAGAAAAAAAAAAACAAAAACAAAAACATGCCTGTTTCCACTGAAACCTTCAAGATGCCGCAGTCCCTTATTTTGCCTCCCACAAGCGACAAATACATAACATTACATGTGTCTATATATATAACTATATACATATATATGTGTGCATATATACAGCAAATCCATAGTTTTACAGTTTTTCCAAATATACTATATTGTGAATGAATGCATATGCGAAGTGATGGACGACGACAAAAGCACTCCAGAAAAAGTCATTGCCAGTTGTGTGCGCGGGAGCAGCAACCGAATCGAAAGCGTGTTAAATATATTTTTAGCATTAGCATTATGTTTTCCCCACCCACCCCCAGAAACTGTGCATTACATACATACAAACACATGTATTTAAAGAAGAAAGCCAGACAACTTCCACTGAGTTTTGTCGCCCGCCCCAAACTTTGAACTACATATACATACATACATGCACCACACACACACTTACATATACATACGTTCATATAACGTTTTTGGATTAAATCACATACGAATGATGCAACACGAGAAATTGTACCAAAATTGTTGAAAACATTTTTATAATTTGTAAACTATTTTTTTAGACTATCATACATATACATACATATATTAAAAAAGAACTGTAAAAATAAAACTCATTCATATTGTAAGACATTTATTTCTGGCTTGCATAACTCATGCTTCGCCGGCACGCACTCACACGCATGCATATTTACATCAATGTGTGCTTAACCATTATGCCTAGCAACGCCTTTTGCGCTGGAGAGCGAGAGGGGGCGAACGGCTTGGCCGGCAGCGAGAAGAAGCAGCAGCTTTAGCACGCGGCAGACAAGAAAAAAAAACTTGTTGACATTGAAATTTTTTGGCATTTTGCTCTGTGCGCAGCTGTTTCGAAGTTTAAAGAACTTTTAATTCAGGAATCGGTGAAATTAAATGACTATTGCGTCGCTTTACATTCCAATGGAAACGTTAATTATACAAATGGCAAATGAGTGCAACTTATCAGGAAAATATATATATAACAACATAATAAAGTGAGCAAAAATAAAGGCAAAGGTGAAAACTATATTCGTTCATATACATACAAACAACGTTGTATATATGTGTGTGTGCGATAGAGTGAGTGTGCGTGTGTGTGGGTATATTTTGTTTTTGCTCTCATAAATTCATCGTGAATCACGACCACGCTCGTTTAATTACAAAATACACACACTTTCAAATAGTCCCGAAGGTTCCAGCCATTAATAATGCTTATCAAATAGTGTCAAGCTATATAAACAAACCGCAATGTTAAGTTAAACACAAGCATATGCAATTATCTACAAATAAGTTAGAAAAATAATGAAGTTTAACTTAAATTAATCTTTTAAACATTTTTGTGGTTTTCAATATTAAACACTTCCCCTTTTGGCAAATTAAAAATTTGCGGCGTGTTTAGATAACGATAGCACATCTTTGTATGTGTTATCGATAACTGGCGCGTAGCGTTGCCACTGTTTATTTTGGCGCGCTGGCAACGCTACAGAATTGTACGTGGCTTGGACAGACGAAAAACAATTCGTAGTGATTGTACTAATTATGTACTCTTTAATGTAATATTAGTGCAGTTTTATCAAAATTTAATGTGCTTAGTGCAAATTACACACGAAAAAGAAAGTAAAACACAGCGCCACATGAACTGTAAGTAGCTGTTAAGTGGAGAAAAAAACTTGGCGGGGGTTCATTCAGCAGCAAGAGCCTGCAACAGGAGTTTGCGGGATCAACAAAAAAAAACAACCCTTTCACTTTTTAATTGCAATTTGGATAAGCACCCACGTAGCTGATTTTCAAATACATTCTAATTGCATCTATATATTTCCATTCAGCTGATTTACAGTTTGTTATTCAATGGTACAAAACAAAAAAAAAAACAACAAAAGAAAAGGCGCAAGAATAATTGTTGTTTTGACTTGTCATAATACGCCTGCATTCATTTAAATATATATACATACATACTCATACGTGTGGGCGCTATAAATAAATTGTTTTTGAATTTTTGTTTAGCAGGAAAAAAACGACAAACAAAAGTGCAACAACAATGTTTCACATTTTTTGTGTACGTCAACAAAAATGGCTTACATAAACGCAACGGAAAAGAATAAAAAAAACAAAACAAACAAACAAAAAGCGTCTTATGCTTTGCCAAATTGCAAACATACACACGCACACACTTATTTCTGCATACATGTAAAGAGTGCCTCTGGCTCCCCTGGGTTGTCATCTTCTTGCGAGAACAGCTGTTTGCCAACTGCCCCCAGCTGCTGCTGTTGTTGCTTGTTCTTGGGCAATGTCGTCGTCGCTCAGTCTGCAGCGATTACGGTAACGGTTATTTCGCATTTGAATGAAACTCTCATTCTCTGAGTGACGCTTTGCTAGAAGTAGTCTGTGCGTTCTATGAAAATGCTCTTCCCGCAGCGGTTACAGTAACGGTTATTTCATATGCGAACGTAAATGCAAGCGCTTCAACTCGCTCTCTCACTCTAGAAACTGATGCAATAAATTTTAGATGCGTTTTTCTTTGAAGGGACTTTCGCAGTAACATATAGTTGCACTTCTTGTTCGCATAAAAATGCACAACTGGAACTTCCACTTGATCTCTCCCTCCCACTTAATTCCAAGATCCACACTAATGTATGCAACTCTATGCTCTCATTGCGTCACTCAGCTAACGCGTTTCGTAAGCATTTGGTATAAAAAGGAAAGCCTCTTGCGTTGCTCTTCTCATTACACGAGTGAAATGCAAACACAGCGCACGTCAATTCAAACACAACTAAGGCGAATGGGCGTGGGATAGGTTAGGATGAAAATAAATTACTGTTAACAGCTATGTGGTAAATATTTACTAAATTTTTGTTGCTATGTCTTACAGAAACAACCTCCATACACACACACACATACATACACAGTCAGGCAATGATTCCAAGGATATAGAGCACATCCAGCTTAGTTAGACTCCCAATCATGAACAATATACAAAGCGCACCTGCGCTGCCCATAAATGTGGGCGTGGGCATTAAAAGCGCTCGCAGCAATATTTTCACCGTAGACGGTTTGCCCACACAGCAGCTGCAGCAGCTAACCATCGACTACTCCAGCATACGGGGCAAGGATGTTCTGGTGGAGCCCAATGAGAAGCAGCTGGAACTGCTCAAGCGTCGTCTACTCGATCGCATTACTGACAGCTGCGGTGAGACCATCTATGAAATAGGCGTAGGCGAAGGTAAGTAACGTCAATTGAGCATCTACAATAGTATACAAATCATCGGCAATTGCCAGCTTACAAATTTTACAAGATGACTTACGCACACATGTAAATAAATGCTAATGTAGGTAAAAGTCCAGTATAGGTGTGCGAGCATGTTCTCTCAGAATGGAAGAAATGGTACCGAACATGAGTAAATTTCAATTTGAGTGCAAACATACATTTGAGAGAAGAATTGAGAGCAAGCAAAATAATTTTTAGTGAGTGAATTTTAATTTGAGTGCAAATGTAGATTTGACGAAGGAATTGAGAGTAAGCAAAAAATGTTATATAGTGAGAGCGATTAAGACAGAGCTGCCATCCCGCTCGATCGCTTGAGGCTTAAGGCTGTTAGGAGTCATGCTCTCTCCCTTATTCTAAGGGACTTAAGCAAATGCCACACAGATTCTTAGTGCTTATAAAGTTTTTATTAGATGTTCAATCTATCTGCAAATATAATAGCTCTAATACATTTATAGATGGCCGGGATAGCGGGCTGAATGTGGAACAATTCGAGGCTTCGATGCAGACGCTGCGGCAGCTAGCCTTAGCTTTAGATGCGGATCTGGTTGTGCTGCGCGAACGGAATGTGGAGAAGGGCAAAACGGCGCAGTTTCTCATACGCAAGCATATCGATACGACGGACTTTATGGAGATACGGTAAGAGCTTGGACTTCAGGTGCACTGCAGCAGCTATTCAAATGTAAAACTATTTCTCTCTTTTAGCGTGGCTGTTGTTGGCAATGTGGATGCCGGCAAATCCACACTATTGGGCGTTCTAACGCACGGCGAACTGGACAATGGACGTGGCCATGCTCGACAGCGCCTGTTCCGGCACAAGCATGAGATTGAAAGCGGACGCACCAGCTCTGTGGGCAACGACATACTCGGCTTCGATGGCGTTGGCAATGTGGTGAATAAGCCAGATCATGGCCACTTGGATTGGGTGAAGATATGCGAGAAGTCCTCGAAGGTGATCACCTTCATCGATCTGGCGGGGCACGAGAGATATCTGAAGACCACAGTCTTTGGCATGACGGGCCATGCTCCCGACTTTGGCATGCTAATGGTGATTGATTGATCTGTTATATATATATAAATATATAGCTAATTGTTATGTTCTACAGATCGGCGCCAATGCCGGCATCATTGGCATGACCAAGGAGCATCTGGGTCTCGCCCTGGCTCTGGCTGTTCCCGTCTTTGTGGTGGTCACCAAGATCGATATGTGCCCACCAAATGTGCTGCAGGATAATATGAAGTTGCTCTTCAAGATGCTCAAATCCCAAGGATGTCGCAAGGTGCCCGTCGTGGTGCGCACCCAGGATGATGTGGTGCTAAGCGCCACGAACTTCGTTAGCGAACGCTTGTGTCCCATCTTTCAGGTGTCCAATGTGAACGGCGACAATCTGGAGCTGCTCAAAATGTTTCTCAATCTGCTGAGCACTCGGATGGCTGGCTCTGAGAATCTGCCAGCAGAGTTCCAGATCGATGATGTTTACTCGGTGCCAGGTGTTGGCACCGTTGTCTCTGGCACCTGCCTGCAGGGCACCATCAAGCTAAATGACAACCTAATGCTAGGACCCAATGCCGTTGGCACCTTTGTGCCCATTACCATCAAGAGCATCCATCGCAAGCGCATGAACGTGGAGCGCGTGAGATGCGGCCAGACGGCGAGCTTTGCCCTCAAGAAGATCAAGCGAACTTATTTGCGCAAGGGCATGGTCATGGTGTCGCCGGAGCTGAAGCCGCAGGCATGCTGGGAATTCGAGGGTGAAATCCTTGTGCTGCATCATCCAACAACGATCTCCGCTCGCTACCAGGCGATGGTGCACTGCGGCAGCATACGGCAGACGGCGTCGATTGTGCGCATGTCCTGCGATTGCCTGCGCACCGGCGACAAGGCGCGGGTCAAGTTCCGCTTCATCAAGCAGCCGGAGTACATACGTGCTGGGCAGCGTTTAGTTTTCCGCGAGGGACGCACCAAGGCAGTCGGCAATATCCTGCAGCCCATGCCACATGCCGCTGCCTCACCATATCGGCCCAAGCCGGCGAAGATGCAGTCGCGGGCGCACAACGGCAGCAGCAATAGCACCAACAATCAGCAACGTCACAACGGACAGGGTTCATCCTCGTCCGCGGGTCCGGGCTGCAGCAAGGACAACGGCGAGGACAACAAGCCGAATGGTGAAAGGCGCGAGGGCAGTCGCCGAGGGGGCAAGCGGAAACGCAACAATCGCCCGCCGTTAAGCAGCGCCTCCGTGGCGCCCCTAAACGGAGGCACCACCACCCTCGAGCCCGTGGCGGAGGCCACGCAAAACTAGAGAACCCTATTTTAATCCACAAAACTGTTTTAAAAAGAGAAAAAGGAACGTTTTTTGTATACAAAATTCGATAGTTGTTAAGCTCGTATTTTAACGGTTGTGCTAAATGTGAGACATGCGACCGTTAATCTCAAAGAGAGAGAGAGATACTAAGTGAGAGAGAAGAGAAAGTAACTATTTTGCTACAGGTAGCGCACGGTAAGACGACTTTGTATGCTGTGTGACAATCGTGTGTAAATTTTGCTAATAAATAAATGTCTAATTTGTTTTCGTCCAATCTAAAGACACAAATTCGCCAAATTCAATTTAGTTGCTAGATTTATACACTGAGAGAAAGCAAACACTCTGAGACCAGAAAAAGATTATGAATTTTATTTGCTAATTACAATATTTTTATTTTTTTTTTTGTATTATATTATTACGTGGAGACGCTTTTAAATTACAAAATAAATTTACAGTTGACAAACTTTAAAAAAACACAACACATTTATGCTGGAATGACACTTGCTTATTTATTTGTAAGTTGGCAGCGCTGTCAGTGTTGAACAATAGCCATGAACTTCCGTATCATTACAATACACATTTCAAAATATGCTTGAATGACACTTGCTTATTTTTTGGGTATGACGATAGTTTCAGTGTTGAACAATGGTCAAATGCTTCAATTCTGTATAATTTCCGGACACTTCAAAAATGTTCATCAACCATATTTATGCTTGAATGACACTTGCTTATTTGTTAGGGAAGGTGACATTATCAGTGTTGAACAGTGGTCAAAAGATACAAGTCGGTTTCATTACAGCACACTTTAAAATGTTGTTTAACATTATGATTGAATGACACTTGCTTATTTGTAAGGCAATGTATCCGTTTCAGTGTTGAACAATGCTCAAATGCTACAATTCGAGATCATAACAGACCACTTCACAATGTTGATTACCACTTATGATTGAATGACACTTGCTTATTTAGAAGGCAAGGTGGCAACCCTGCCGAGTCCGCAGCCAGTGATAGTTAATCTCAACTTATTCCAATAAGGTATCACCAGCACTTATTAAACACCAATTTTTTTACTCTTGAGAATTTTGTTTATGTGCCAGAATTGTTTTTTAGCCTATTTATAAAACTTTACAATAATTTATTTATTTTGCTTATTCTTTAGCTCTTTCTTGACGCCCTCTATCTCTTGTTTTATATTGTTCCTAAAAATGTTCACAAAGGATCTGCAGAGAGAGGGAGATTTGTTTTGAGTAAAAGTTTCGGAGATAATTTCTAAGGAACTCACTTGAAGCGCTCGGGCGTCATCTCGTGCAGACCCTGCTCCCTGGCCAGGCTCTTCGAGCGATACATCAGGGAGACAACCAACTGGGCAGCCCTTCGCATCGGATAGCTATCGGCCATGCGCTGTATTAGCTGCTCGTTGTTGGCGAAATAGCGCATCAGCAGTCGCAGCACCATTCTGAGAATATATTCTAGAACTCGTTATCCTTGTACTTGCGTATGAGCTGTTGCTTGAGCCTTAGTTGACTGCGCAACAGTTCCAATCGCTGCAGTTGCTCCTCCTTGTTGTAGTCGATGCCCGGCAGCTGTTTTATTTGTTCGCGCGCTGAATCGAAGCGCTTCTGCAGCTCAAAGATCTGCAAAATTTCGATATATATTATTATTAGAAATTACAGGGTATTCGTTTGCCCACCTTGTGGTTACAGTCCTGCGACTCACGCAGCTTTACAGCGTTCTCCAATGGATCCTTTTCCACGCTGCAAACAAATAGCAAAGAATTTTGTGTTATATAATTAAAATATTTTTTCGGGGTAATTTTGTTAGCTGCGCAGTTGGCGTTGCATTTTATATAAATGTTATTATTTTGTTTTTGGCAACACACACATACCAGCGCACAATATCGTAAATGATTGGCAATATCTCGATATCCAGCTGATCGACTGTCAGTGGGCCACCGATGCCGATTCCGATGCCGTTCGATGTTTGCGTCTCCTGTGAAACGGTAGTTGTTGTTGTTGTTGTTGCTGCTGTTGCTGTCGCCGCTGTTGGCGTTGCAGTCGTTGCTGTTGTAGTTGTTGCTGTTTGCTCAAAAGGTGAATTTGATGTTTGCACCAGGCCGTCGGCTGTTAATGTCGGTTTTCTGTCCTCAATTTGATTAATGGGCGATAGTTCCATTATATTATTTGGAATTTCTGCGTTATTTTGCAAACGCGTTGTTTTTGATTTGTCGTGCGATAGTTGCATATACTATTATCGATTAATTTGCTTCTTATCGTTTTCTAAATCACAGCAGTGTTGTAAAACGCGCTGCTAAGAGTGACAATAAGCGCGCGCAATTCAAAAAATTTGATCAGTTCCTATGAAGCTTTTGCTAATTGGAAATATTAAATTGAATTGAAAAAATAATAAAAAATAATTAAAATTATATTTCAACTGTTAAAAGTAGAAAGAGCTACACGTGTACCATTTAACATTGCCTAATTTATTTATTTAATAGTCAGAGTCGAATTATTGAATGGCCATAAAATAAAGCACAAAAGACCTAAATTGTGCTAAATATTATAAATTAGCAACGAATTTTTTTCTTCCGACAAACGCTAATTGAAGCCACTAAAAATTGTACATGGCAAATTAATTAAGACCAAAGTCGTCAAAATATTTGTTCATAACATGAATGAAACTATTTTCTGATCAATATCTATATGTGCGAACAGAACATTTTTATTACAACGAATTGCGTCTTTGACTTTCATTGTGCAAATAAATTAATTTCACTTGAAACCTTGCTATTGATGGCAATTTAAAAACAATTGAAGAATATTTAATTTGACTTCGCTCATTGACATCAATTGATGAAATGTGCAAAGAAAGCATCAAAACTTAACTTCAGACTGATAAAACCCAGTTTTATAATATTTTTTTTTTCTGTTTCTTTTTGCATTATATATTGATTGAACGACTTGTTTCAGAACCAAGACGAGCAATTTCGGCGACTTTTCAAAATTTGCTTTGTCAATTAAATTTTCAATTAACACAAGTTGACGCAGCTTATGAATGAAGCCAGACAAAAAAAAAACACAAAAATGTCATAGCTCAATAATAATTAGTGCGAATCAATGGAGACATTACAAATGGGAAACGAATACAATTTTTTGTGTTCTATAAATTTCATTGAAAAGAATTTTCAATTTGAGTATTAACCGTTACGATTTGCTGAATTTGTGGCACAACCAACTTAACGTCTGATCGCAGCCATATTTAGGCCACTCAAGAAAAAGCTGCGCATCATTTGCTTCGCATGGCTCCTGAGACACCCCCTCCCTATCCATTCATATGCATTTTGACATATAAATAACAAATTGGTTGTTGCTGTTGTTGTGGAGAACAACGTCAATGCTCCCTGCTAAACAAAGAACTCGGAGACAGGTGCAGTGCTCGCCGCTCTTTTAGTGGTTGCTCTTAAAATCAACAGCCTCTCAACTGTTGAATATGATTGTTGATATTAAGCGTTGTTGCTGTAACTCGCTGACAGTTACTGCAAGTCAGCCGACAATAAAAAAAAGCTGTTTTAATTTATGTAGCTAGAGAGGCGTCGTCTGCTTCCTCCTCTTTCGTGTGCGTGGAGATAACGAATTACACTTTCTGCTGCATTCTACAGGCATTTGCATATGCACAAGTGTGAGTGCAAGTGTTTTTATGCGTGTGCAAAGAGCGTTCCACACGCTCTTATGACAGCGAACACGAAAGAAAGAGAGAGCTGCAAACGGCAGTCAGCTGGTAAACGCAGAGCATGAGCTAAAATTTATATTAGCGTGTGACGTGCGCTCACCAAAATCAGTACGTTTGCTCCCATCGGCTAAAACACAAGTTTTGTGCGAGTCTTAACAACCAAAACATCAAATCGAGATTAATAAGCGGTTTAGCAATAACAACATCAATAATAACAACAACCAGCAACATAATCAGCAACAATTACACGTCGGCGCTTTTTGTTTATCAAAAAGAAAAAATTTTAATTAGCGCGCGTAGCGACGACGCCGCCGTAGCCGAAAACACCGTGTTCGTGCTTTTTCGAAGGCTCTCCCAGTTTTCCTTTGCCAATTTTATTACGTGTGCGTGCAAAAATACGTCATCGACGCGCGCACCAAAAGTGCGAACGACAACAACGAGAACAACAGAAGCAAACGGCAGCCATTGAAAGCTTCTGAGTGGGCAGCTCATACAGATACACGCACCAACATCAATAGAATATACAACCGAGTGCATAAAAGTCTATTGAATTGAATTCAATTGCAAGTACAACGCGCGCAATCAAAATAAATCGAGGAAAATTTCGCTCTACTTGAAGTAATTAATTTGTTATTGTGTCGTTCGCGACGGCATTCACAGTGAAACGCAGCAGCAGCAGCAGCAGCCGAGTTAGAGTCAAGCGCGCAGCACGTGTGTGTGAGCGAGATAACTATAGTGTCAACAATATTGTCGTCGCAGATGCGGGTGCAAGTGAAATAAAGCATTTGATAAAAAGCAAAGAAGCACAAAGAAATCAAAAAAACAAAAGAGTGCAGCTGTAAACGAAAATAAGAGCAGATAAGAAAACGTGCAAAACAGCTGAGCAGTGCAGCAGCAGCAACTAAAACAACAGCAACAACAATAACAACAATAGAAATCAAACGAAACGCAGCGCGCGCATATTGTATTCAATTGATAAAGCAGAGAACGTCAGCGTCAGCAGCGCAGTCGCATCCCATACACAACAAGTGACAATCAACTCGATCAACAATCAGCTGAAGCAGCATCAGCAGCAGTAGCAATAGCAGTTGTCGCCGCAGTCGCAGTCGCAATCTCTCATCGTCCCGTGTCCATTTTTTTTTGTCTTTTTTTTTTCTCTGCTGATCATAGCAGTCGTCGGCTCGGCGCTCGGTTTTGAGTTGAGGCTTGCGTTGAATTCGGGAACTGTAATTGAAACGGTATCTGTAGTTTCCCGCTAACAGCGAATATACTCACAACTCATTGATATTTTAACCTCGTGTCCGTGTTGGTTGCCGCTCGACCAAGGTTCTGGCCACACAAAATGCTCGTCTCTTTGGGCTTTCCGAAGCCTCGCTTCGTCGGATTAAAAGTGCTCCTATAGCCAAAGCTCAACCGGCAAATTAAAAAAATATATAAATATATATTTTAAAAAATAACTTCGAATTGAATTGGCAGCAAACGAAATATATACAGAGCTAAATAGAGCACAGTTAATGAACCTCAAAAAATATCAATTGTTGAAATTTAAAAATCGCGCTCAAACAAACAACCGATCGATTAAACAAATATATTATGCAAATTTAAATAATTAGCGCTGCAGCTCGAAAACCAGTTTTAAAATAAATAAAAAGCAACTGCGTGTGTAAAACCTCAAAAAAAGGCTCTAATTTAAAAACTTAATACAAGCAAAAATATATAACAGTTTACGCATACCCGTATAACAAAATATAACTCACACACACAAATACAAACCTGAAGAAGGCTTTCAAAAACTTTATCAGCACCAATACCAGCAAACAGCTTACCAACAAACACATATAGACAGTCTGCTAAAAATAACACGCATACGACGACAGCAGCTGTTACTCTCTCGTCTATGTGAGCAGCGATTAAACGTGAAGCAGCGGAAAAAAGTATAAAAAAGCGAGCAAAATATTAGCAAAGCTTTGCAGCGATTTTCACACTCAGTGGCTAAACAGAATAAATCTGTAACGCGTCTGGAATAGTTGTGCCTCACGGTGTCTCAATTTATATATAAATCAAAAAAATATATAGAAAATTATTATCTGTGCGTGTTTTTGTTGAAACAAAAATAAATAAAAGTGTGCTACAGTGTTGATAAACGTCGTGCTAAAATCTACAAATCAAATGCAAAATCTGATTGCCAAATTTACCAAGAACTTCTCGATTACATGTCCCAACTAACTGTTATAATGTGCGCCTTGTGACAGTGTCCCAACTGCAACAACAACAGAAAGCCTTACATAAGCGAAGACAAACCAATTTTTGTTGGTCAAAACATATAGAAAACATAATATATTAGCGAAGTCGTACAAGTGCCAAACCATTTGGTCGCCGCATAATTAGAATGTCAAATATCTGACAGCGTGCTACACACAAAGCTCACGTTAAGAAACAAGCTGAGAGAAAGAGAGAGAGAGAGAGCGCGAGATAGATACTCTCGCAATTAACAGTTCATTTCACGCAAAGGCTTTAAGACACAAATTCGTTAGAATGTTCGCATCAATCTGACAGCGGTTTAAAAAACCAACAACAACAACAACAACCAGCTAAATCGAGCAACAACAATCTAAATAGAAGCGTTCCGCAAGCTCCGAGCCGAAGGAACGATCGAGGAAAGGACGAACACAACAGCAGCGACAGCTTCATTTTGTGAATTCCACCCATTTTTCACCCAGCGTCAAAGAACTTAACGATAAATGGAGAAATCTGAAATACGACTGCAACGCATGTCTAATGTATATCAATCGCAATCGAGCTATATGTATTTGCGTAACAAAATGCTGTTAAAAATTGAAAACACCCTACTACGTAGCCATCGTCAGCGTGAGACCACTGGGATCAAGAAACTATATAATTCCTTTTTTGTACTCTTTTAATTGCATCCAAACGTTCTCTCCAACGTCCGAAGAGCGCACAACGAATTTTTATCAATTCCAAGCATAATTAGTTACAAAAAGTTGTTAAAACAATATAAAGAAAAGCAAAAAAAAAAAACTATAGATATTATTTGGTTGTTAGTTGTATACAAAATCCAAGTGCTGTGCTAAGAGAAAATCAAAAAAAATATATAAGAAACAAAAACTAGTGTCATTTTTTTCCTCTTTGTTGTCATTAAAATTTAACAAATACAAAATGTTGACCTAAATAAAATAAATAAATATACAAAAAAAAAACAACTATTTTTATAAAAACCCCTAAACAATTTCCTTCTACTTCGTCTAAACATAATTATTATTTATACAAAATACCCTACAAAATATATTCAAAATAATTTCTAAGTGGGCTGCAAAAGCTTGACAAAATTGCACGCGAAAGCTCGACGGGGACACCCTAGAAAACACCGTGTTTCTTAAATAAAGTGCGTACTAACGGTCATTGTGGACAATATACAACAACAACAAAACAAATATAATAAAAAGCAAGAAAATTCGTTGATTGTAAAGCTCTGTTAAATATTTAATAAAAAAGAGAATTGTGAAGGAGGATTGTGAAACATTATCAAGGAAGAAATAGGAAAAGGAAATATTATTTTTGAACCGGATGGCGCTTTCGTTTCTATCGCAAAGTTCCGGCCTGTTGGATTTACAAAGCATATTTGATCCACAATATTCATTACAACAACAACAAGAGCTACATCAGCAGCAGCAGCAAATTCATTTACCATCAGAACAACAACAACAACAACAACAACGCGCATCAACGAAATTTGATTTAAGCATTTTCAACGATTTCGACCAAATGGAATTCAACAACAACAATTTGAATCGAAACCATAATCAGTATCAGAATAATATTAACAATAACAGTAATAATAACAATAATAATAATAACAACATCAACAATAATAACAACAACCACAATACCAATAACAACAACAGCAGCAACAACAACAACATTCATACGCACCAAACTAACGGAGAAAATCTAAGTCAGGTAAGCGGAAAAAGATTTTCAAGCGTTTTTAATAGTAATTATATAATAGAATATATAAATATATATTTTATATAATCTGTATGTTTATCAGGCTTTTTGGAAATATAAAATAAAAGTAAATAACTTAGATTAAAAGTTATAAGAAATAAAATAATTGGTTACATTTATCAATCAGAATATATATAAAAATATAATAATAGTTAAGTAGGTAGATAGTAGATCAATAATTAGACGGAAATTAGTTAGTTGGGTGCGATTATGGTATGTAACGGATTCAAACTTACTCCAGAGGAATAAGTTGTAGTTAATAAGCCTAAAATTTAAATTTAAAAAAATTGGTTTGTAGTAATCATGAAATTTTCATTGATTATATATAAAATATGGATCAGTCTATATAAATCATTAAATTTAATATATATATATATATATATATTTTATATATATATTGTATAATATATCATTAAATTCAATATATTGTATGTTAAACTGATTCATTTTAAATTAGTCAGTTAGTTGTATGTAAAAAAAAAACCTTCTACAGATATTGACTAAACTGTAATAATCTGAGAACATCAGTTAACAAAACTTAAGCCAACATGTTAAAGCCATAGCTACAAAGGCCTTCGGCTAAAATCTGAGAGCAGCAGATCTATAGATCTACTATAGACAGACAGACAGACAGAGAGAGTGGAGAGAGAAGAGAGGAGAATGGAGAGAGGAGAAAGGAGAAATGGGAGAGGAGAGAGGAGAAATGGGAGAGGAGAGAGCAGAGAGGAGAGTGGAGAGTGGAGAGAGGAAAGTGTAGTGAAGAGAGAGGGGAGAAAGCAGAAAGGAGAAATGATCTTATCATCTATAGAGTACTTAAGTTTTCTGAGACCAACATTCCTTGTTTTTTCCAAAAATTAGTATATATATTAGGATCTATAATTTCTCTTTAATAAAGTCTTTATAAGCCAGATATCTTTTAAATCATTGAATATAATCAAAAAGTGCTGTCTTTATTCAAAAGTTTTTTAGCTATCCTTATAATTTCTCTAAGTTATCCAAGTAATGGCTATAAGGAAAGGAATTTATCAAATTATAGAGTTACTTTTTAAGTTTTGTTGCACTTGGTCTACTTCTCAGCATTATAAATAACATATTACTTAACCATCTTAATATTTATTGGCAATTACCATAAAAACTCACGAAATGTCACTTCAACAAACATTCAGAAATGTTCTATTTATTTAATTATATATTTCAATATATTTTTGTTGTGCCACCCTCAATTGGAACTTATCTGTATATACAAATGTGTGTGTGTGTAAATACATCAAATTAGAACAGAATTGGTATCGTATAACAAATTGACTGGCACTGACAGGTAAATAGACAAACATATGCTTACAGCAACATTCAATACGAATGTCACGTAACAAAGTAAACTTGTCAGACTTTTTAGATTGCCTCTATTTAGATATAATTTATAAGCACATAATACATGGTTTAAATGGCAATAAGAGCTTACTTTTCTTAAAGTATATTTCCATTCGAATATTGCAAATTTCCTTGAATCGTATCTATGTATATTATTAAATCGAATGATAAAATTGATCAAGAATGAAAATAAATGAATGAATTCACATTACCACCCAAGGTTTTTAATTTTTCTTTGATGGGCTTAGGGTATCAGCTAGTCGGTGCCTCCCTTCTAAAGCTTTTTTAATTGTTGCTAGAATAGGGAATCTATCAAACATTCTGAATACAATTTACGAAAAGCTAATCGCTTGTGAAAAATATATCCGTTTAGTTTTTAAAGCTTAATCACCAATCAGTCAGTCAGTCAGTCGGGATTTTAAATACTCAATCAGTCGGTAAATCAGTCAATTATGTTTTTAAATACTCATTCAGTCAGTCAATAAAAACAAAATAATATATATAATATATTTATTGATAAAGAGAAAGTACAAAATTTATATCTA
Organism: Drosophila gaucha; assembly: GCA_035045545.1. Classification (NCBI taxonomy): domain Eukaryota; kingdom Metazoa; phylum Arthropoda; class Insecta; order Diptera; family Drosophilidae; genus Drosophila; species Drosophila gaucha. Next base: position 19,642 of record JAWNOY010000300.1, on the reverse strand, counting down.
AATGCTATTAAATTAGTTAGTCAATCAATCAATCAGTCAGTCAATGCAATATGTTTAACCTATACGAGTGTATAGATAGTGAGGAAGGAACTATGCTACAAAGTTAGTCAGAGACTTATCTATCTATCATTCAGTCAGCCAATAATATCAATTTTTAATATATAAATCAATCAGTCATTCCTCAATCAAACAGTCAATAGAAACAGTTTTAGCTGTCCAATTAGCCAGAGAATACAAATAGTAAAAAATATATAAAGATATGCTTTAAATAATATTTACAAGCTATTCATCCAATCGGTCAATCAGTCAATCACTTAATCAATTAATCCATAAAAATAGTTAAAAATATGTAAATATATGCGTTAAGTAATATATCTACAATACAATACAATATCGATTCAGTTAGTCAATCAGTCAGTCACTCAATCAATCAATCCATACAAATAGATAAAAATGTATAAAGATATGCTTTAAGTAATATTTACAAGAGTCAAGTCGGTCAATCAGTCAGTCACTCAATCAATCAGTCAATAAAAATATTTAAAAATATGTAAAAATATGCTTTAAATAATATTGTATTTACAAGTTATTCATTCATTCGGTCAATCAGTCAGTCTTTTAATCAATCAGTCAATAAAAACGGTTTAAAATATCTAAAGATAAAGAAAGGAAGTAAATGTTCTAAAAAAAATGTCTACAAGCAGTCGAATTCATTATTTGCTTATCGAGTCTTGAGTTAACAAAACCCACTGAACAGGTCGTCCCTCGTGGCAATTATTTACACTGGCTGCTTATCTTTTGAGAACGCAATAAAATGAAATAAAATAAAAATCCTCAGACAGATAGACACGAAGCCGGCGTAAACAAATGAAATCTCAAAGCACTCGATGCGTATATAGAGCAAATTGCAATCAATTGATTATAGAAATTTGTAGCTTTCCGATTTTCTTTACACTCACTTAAAAAAAAAACAATTTGATGCACAGTGTACACAGACAGACAGAGAGAGAGAGAGAGAGAGAGAGAGAGCGAGAGCGAGCATTTTATAGGCATAACAATTCTCTTCAGACTATGTAGTAGAGCGTTTATTATCAGCAAGGTTTAGGACCCCTATATCATTTTAGGTAGACGCGAGCGATAATGCGCCTGTGGCTGTGGCAATGCCTCGGGAGGCGATCTGTCTAATTGAACAACATGCTAGACTAGATTTCGTAAAGCAAAAAAAACGTTCAGTTTTTCAAAAAGTTAATCGTAGGCAGAGTGCTGGAAAAGTTTCCTATATACGATAGTTCTATATGGTATATAAATGTAACAAATGGAAATCGAACTTTAAAGTAATTATTTTATTTCTATTTTCTTATAGATCCAAAATAGTCATTTCATCAGCGGCTATCATCATCAGCATATTGGATCGGATTATGAGCCAGTGATTAACTTTGTTGACTCACCACCGAATTCTGAGGAATCTTGGACAGGTAAGACAGTTTCAAACGGAATATATCATATATGTATATACATATATACAAACTCATCAATGCCGATACACATGAGACACTCATCGCATCCATCAAAGCAATGCTATTTTTGCATTCGTTAATTGGCTAATCGATACGTTTCGATTCGTTTCGGTTTCGGTATTACTGCAGACGGACAGTCCAAGGATTCACCAGGACCCCAAATTATCGACGTGAGGACAATTTACTCAGATAGTGGTTCGCGCAAAAGACGAATGGATTGGTACTCATTGGACATCGGTCAAAGTGAAAATTCACCGACAACTCAATCAGGCGAAATACCCAATAAGGTGGCACATCAGGAGAAAGATAAACACAAACGTGAAAAGCATTCAGGTGAGAGAAAGAGAGAGAGAGAGAGATATTAAATATCAATGATTTCTGATTCAAAAAGATAAATTACTTAAGCTTTAAGATTACGGAAATACTTTGGATAGGACAAAACTAATGTAGATATATATTAAGATTTGAGTAATTTATAAGAATATAAGAATATAGCTTAATTTACTACTTATCTGCAATATCTTTTATAGTAACTGTCTATTATCTTTCTTATGCTTTTGTCCTCTTTATTTTACTTATCTTCATTTCTTATCCCAGTTGCTTAAGTTTTCTATTTAGAAACAACAAATATATAATATTTTGGAGTCCTCGGTAATGGAGTTGTCTTATGCTAAAATAAAATATAGGGTATTATATTTATAGTTATATAAAAATCCATATATTATTTATATAGTTTACTTGTAAGGTTCTTGAAATATATGTTTCTTATATGTATATATGTTTCTTAAACACAAACAAAAATAATAGATCAAAAAAGAAAGAAAAATATTTTTATTATTTTTTTTAAATTATATTAGATTAAACACATAAAATTATTATTAGTATTTTATATTTCTTTAAGTACTCGAGTAAAGCTTTAACAAATAATTAAATTTATTTCTAATAATATTTCGAACAAACACATCCAAATCAATTAACTGACAGCGAGATATTTGAACATGTTTCCATGTGCCTTGACAAGGCCTTTGAGCAGCCACACAAAAAAAAAAACACAAAATATCCAAATGTCCATTTGGTAGTTTTTTTTATATCGAAATTATATGCTCTAACAAATTAACAACAGTTGAGAAAACGGCTTTCTCGTATTTCACCACGATCTCAATTAGCGGACGGTTATTCGAATCGATATAATAAAAGATATAATAAGAATTAGGTTCATCACAATAGCAGCATAATTAAGTCTAAGGCAAAGGCCTAAGCTTCCTCTAGCTTGATCTTATTTTAATGTTCCATGCACTTGTAGCTAACCAAACCGAATGTGTTAATCATTTTATAAACACAAATTTTTATATTTGCTAATTAATCGATATATATATGAGACATACAAGTTCTTAGCAGTGTGTGTGAGCCTGTCATAAAATTGATTTTTGCTGTCCACATCGTGAGCTAACATTTAAAACTTTATTTAGTTTGTTTGTTGTCTTATTAATCGGTAACAGTCTAAATGAAACAAAGAAATTTAATAGACAAAATATAATTTAAGTTTTGAAAACCCCAAAAATTATATTTTCCAGATGTACTAGAAAACTCTTTGATAAAAATTATTCTTAAGTTATTAAGAGAATAATTGAAGTTTGTACAAAATATGATCTCAATTACATAGAGTTACATATAGTTAGAGAAATATATATGTATTTAGAATAATATTTCATATATACAACAGTGAAAATCTATAAGCTTGGGAATGATTTCCTATATATATAATATTTTACCTCTACAACTGTAGAAATCTATAAGCTTGGGAATGATTCCTTATAAATCCTATAAAATTATACTTCATATACAAATATGTATATCTTGTCTATACTAACTTCAAATGAAATAAAAGCTCAATCCGTCCATAGCTCGCATAAGAGTATTAAAGATTATATTTCTTATATCTCTAAACATAATAGTTCCTAACTGAAAAAGTAAATTATATTCTTTCGTTAAGAAACGGTAAATCTTTCTATAAATCTAAAATGCATTTAAACAAAACAAAAACTTCACAAATTCTTTCACGTCTTTAAAGTATAGTAAAAGATTATAGGTTTTCATTATTATTTTTTTGTTGGTTTCTTCTTATCATACGAACAAAACTTTTAATTAACTTAGCACATATGTGCAAGACATGATGTTAAATGATTGTGATCTGTAAGAATAGATTCAAGTTGGGCCAATGAACAATAGATTTTATGGTTTTATGGAGGTTATACTTAAAGAATCACAGCTCTGGAAAATTACCAACCGAAAAACACGCCCACTAAACTGAGAGACAGGCAAGAAGAAATAAATAAAGGTTAAACAATATATATATAATTCTAGAGTTCGAGTTGTAGCTGAAAAATTACAATTTGCCAAAATCACGCAAAGCCCAGAAACAATTGTCATTGGCCTAATTACAGCGACAAGTACAACAATGCTTATTATATATATATATATATATATATATAGTGAGAGAGAGACATATAATTTTAACTCTTTTTCTGTTTTACAAAATCGAGCTAAAACGGGGGCCTATCGCTGTACTCGTGATGGCTTATCAAGAAATGTGAAATCAACACGACAATTGTCCGGCAGATAAGGTCGCAAAAAAAAAATTGCCGACGTTTTGTAGCACCCGTAATTAAAGCAATTTTATTTTTATAAAAAGTTGTCAGCAGAATTTCACTGCTTTTCATCAGTATGAGGAAAACTTTTAAGCAATTAGTCGAGAGAATAGAAATACTTAATTAACAGCAAATAATAATTAAGTCCATAGAAGGTGTACAGCATTTATATATATATATATATATATATATACATGTATTTATTTGTTGTATTCACATAAAGTTTATATAACGCTTGTGGCTTAATGGTTTTTCCATTTGTTTTCTCTTCCGACCTAGCCTAACCTTAAATTCTATTATTTGGGGACTCGATCAAGCCGAGCTCTTGAAAGTTTATTATATGTTATTCGGTTGACATTCGAGCAATTACAGTGAAACAATTTCCTCTTTTATTATTAGTTTTTTTTGTTTCATTTTATTATTTTATTGCTGTTTTTTGCCTTTGACTCTTTAGTGCATTTATATCTCGACTTTAGCTTAGAATGGGGGCTGAATGCCAGTATATTCTTCTTTTATTATTCACAAATTAACAAGCCGTGTGAACAGCGAAAGTTTTGTAAAAGTTTTGCTTTGAATACACTGTAAAAATTATTTTTACAAAAACATTGCACAAAATTAATAAAACTGTCTGAAAAGTAGCTCAATTTATTTGTTAAGTTTTTTAAAGCTTAGTAAACTGTGTTTGCTCGACTATAATATACCCTGTTTTTATAAAAAATTAATTATGCAGTATACCACTAGCTATATCTATAAACTTTTATTTGATATCAAGTCTGTTAAAAGTTACATGCTTAGTCATAGCACAGCATGCCCGCTGCACGTGCTTAGCTTTAGGGTATGCCAACACTTATCAACGCAGATAGGCAATATCTAAACTCAGCGTGCTTCAGACGAAATACTCGTAACAATAACAAATAATTAATTATTATGTGCGTCACTAAGCTCTGTATAAATTGAGTCTAATTTAAAGTTATTGAACTAATTTTAATTGAAAGCAAAGTTTAATTTTCCAGAACTATAAACTTGAGCTTAAACTTTTCAAATAAATATAGTTTTATGCAAGGAATAGCAAAGATCGTTAGGAATTCTTCAATCTTTACAATTGCTTTAATTAGATTCTAAGTTGTAACTGTTGAAATGTGTGAAGAGATATATAGAAAACCAGAAAGATTGGGAGAGAAAGAGAGGAAGAGAATGTAAGATAATGAGAAAGATAAATAGGTGTACCTATATATGTATGGATAGCTATAGATAGATAGCTAGGCATATACAAAAATAAAGAGAGAAATATATAGATGTGTAGATGAACGTAAAAGAGAGATGTAAAGATGATATGATGAATGGAATGTGAGAGATTTAAAAGAGAGGCAGAGACAGCGAGAGAGACAGAGACAGCGAGAGTGCACGAATGATTCAAGCTACATTATTCATAGAAATGTTAAATAAGCTAAAAATACTATTGAAATTGTTTGATAAAAATATAATTTTTAATTTATAAGTTTAAAAGACTAATCTGATCAACTTTTAATTCAAAAATCAAATGAAATACAATCAAATCCCGATAATTCGAAATGGGAAGGGAATTACATTTTTTACGAATTACACAGAAATTCGATTTATCGAACGGGAATTCGATCGAATTCTTGATTGAGGTTTGCGATTTAGTGGGGGTCATAATCGGGATTCGACTAATTATTCGATTAATAAACAGAAATCGTTAATGATATCTAAAGCTAGAATTTTATTTCAGCCCCAAAGAGAAATGTATTTATATTAAGGAATAAACATAATGTGTTCTAAGTTTGTTATGGTGTATAGTACTACAGTATATAAAGTATACTCATAGCATATCTTGAACCACTGAAGATTTTATCCTCGTTTTAACTTACCTTTAAAAATATTTCAAAAATTATTCTTGGCCACATAATAGATAAAAAATTATATAATAAATTTTGTTTGATTTTTTATAAACAACTAAATCTGTGAAACTTAATATATGATTAAAGAAACGTCTCTCTTTATATTGATAATATTTATTTATTTTATTTATATTTATATTATTAATTAATAACTCTTGTTTTCATATTTTCCATTATTGTTATTTATCATAAAAGTAAAGCAAAATGTATAAACAAAGTATTTTCTCTCTGCTCATTTGCATTTTACAGGTCGCAGCAGCTGGAGCGACGATATAGGTTTTGATCTGAACGCTGAGTTTAATAGCAACTCATATTTGAACAAGTGAGTGTGAATATATTTATATATATACATATAAATATATGTAGGGAACAGCTGTCAGATGCAGTTTCACAAATGCTAATGCCAATTCGAACGAATTTGTTTGCAGTGAAAACTTTTTATCGTTCTCCCCGAGCCTGACGGCACTTAAACAGGAGCCGCAAACGGAGCAGCTCAAACCGAACGCAAAGTTATCCTTGGACAGCTCTGGAATTGGCAAAAGCGATAAGTCGCCATTGGGCGAGGCAAATCATTCACCACAGCGCACGGGTCAGGAGGCAGCAGCAGCTGGAGGCAAGCATGAGTTGAACCCAGGCAACATTTGTGGCTGTGGCTCGCCACAAGGCTCGCCCGCCGCAGCGGATTTTGAATTAAATGCGAACGAATCGTCGGCAGAGAAACCCCGAGCTGCATCTGGCAATGAGGCCTATGCACAGGCGCGTAAGTAGAAGTCGCCATATACTATATATTCCACATAATTACATCAATTGATAAATTGCAGCGCGCTCTGGACTGCAGCAGCAGCTGAGCGTTGCTGAGGCGGCCAAAATTGAGCCCAGCTCTTCCGGCGGTGCATCTCATGCAGAGGATCATAAGTGAGTGAATGAATTTTATAATATATTTAAACGTAATGTAAACCCGGATTTTAGTTGTGTATATATTATGTAATAAAATGAAACATTGTCTAATCTCAGATTTATCCAATAGCTTTAGCATGTTGTTTAAGCTTTTTAATTTGTTTGCCCATATCTAATTATAACTCTGAGAATAATGTGGAAAATATTTCTTATCTTAAAAGCATATACCAGATATCTTTTATTATTTTCATGAATAATTATAGTCAAGATAACTATAGTAAAATAGAGGAAAATATATATTTCCACTTACACAAGTGTATATTTTTATAGTACCTATGTACATATATTTACAGGTCAACTTATTTATGTAGCACGACATTGTTTCTCAATATAAACTGACTTCTAGTATCAAACAGCCCTTTTCTAATTCCAAAATAAATATTATTCAAATGCTAGTTTAAATTTTATTTAGTATAGACACCCACGTAAACGTAAACTGTTTAGCTTGTAGCTTTTACTTTGAAGCGGGGTTCCCCTTAGAAACTGGAAATAATAGAAAAATATTCAAATAATCTGAACAGATCTAATAAACGTTTGAGCAATTATTCGAAAGGGTTAAGCTACGTAAAATTAAAGAGCAAAAAATGTAGGAAATTATATATCATTGTATCATATACCATTTTATATGTACATTATGTCTAAAATATTAGAAATAAAAGTAAGAAAGAAAATGAAAAAAATATTAAGAAAAAAAACAATACAGATCTAATCTTCAGTTAAGTATGTCTAAATATTATCTATATTCCTTTTATAGCTAGTTAAAAACGTTTTAAACCAGTAAAAAAATGTTTAAAAAGGGAACAAATATATTTAAACTAGCTTCAATCTTAAAACCATTTTATGTAGAAAGTGCAGCAGTACTTAAAGATATTTAAAAGCAAAAGAAAAATATTAAAAGTAATAAATAAATGTGATCTAAGAATCAATATTTTATTAGTTTTAATTTTTAAAAAATTTAAAAAGTTTTATAAAATAAAAAAAAAATAATAAGTAATAGATATATCTCAGTTAACATTTTAATCTTGATCTCCTAATTGCCTAGCATAGTTCTTCATCAGCATCTACATTTTAAAGCTTTCTTTCATGATAATAATTAAAAATTTCTCTAACTTTTTACAAGAATATGGTAAATATATCATTCGTCTCGATATCTTTGCAGATTTCAGTACATTTTGGCAGCGGCCACGTCAATAGCGACAAAGAACAATGAGGAGACATTGACCTATCTGAATCAGGGTCAAAGCTATGAGATCAAATTGAAGAAAATTGGTGATTTATCTTTCTATCGTGATAAGATTTTGAAGGTGAGTGAAAAGTCGTGGACGAAATTCTTTAAAGCGAAAGGAAGTACTTGGATATATAAATCAAAGTTGCCTGCCAGATTTAAATATCAGCTTTACCTACTCTATCTCGCTCTCTTTCACTCTTTTGCTGAGTTCAAACTAATTTGCAAAAAAAAAACTGAAAAAATTTAGTTTAAATTGACCGAGTTATTGTTATGGTTGTTTCTATTAAGACTATATCAACTGTGCTCGTTGACTATATATGATTGTCGAGACTGAGGGCAGCTATGTGCCTCAATATTGTGTGTGCGTTGTGTATGTGTGTGTTTGCATGTTAATTGATTTTAATATGCCCCAATTAAACTTAATTTATACGCAAAACAACTTGAGGAGAGGCAGGCGCAGGCGCAATGTCTCATGTGGCAATCAGACAAACTTAAGCATCTTTAAACATTTTTTTTTCTTATTTGCTATACAAAATTTTTGGTTAAATTGAACTTTGTACATGTTTGGGGGTTTTTTTTTGCAGAGCGTTATCAAAATCTGTTTCCACGAGCGTCGTTTGCAGTTTATGGAACGCGAACAGATGCAACAATGGCAGGCATCGCGTCCAGGTGATCGAATCATTGAGGTAGATGTCCCGCTGTCGTATGGCCTGTGTCATGTGTCGCAGCCATTGAATGCGAACGCCTTGAATACTGTCGAAATATTTTGGGATCCATTGAAGGAGGTCGGTGTTTACATCAAGGTCAATTGCATTTCAACCGAATTTACACCAAAGAAGCACGGTGGTGAAAAGGGTGTACCATTTCGACTACAAATTGAAACCTATATAGAAAATACAACAGCTAATTGTGGCAACAACAACAACAGCAGCTCGAGCAGCAGCAGCAACAGTAGCTCTAGCAGCAGCAGCTCCAGCAGCAACAACAGCAACAACAACGCTGCCACTGGCAACAACAACAACAACAACAAGACAAGCAATACAACTAGCAACAACAACAACAACAGCGCATCAGGCGTTACATCGGCGGGGCAGACGGACAATCGGAATGCAAACAGTGGCTCCATCGCCGGCCTGGCGACCCTCAATGGCAAACAGGCGGTGCACGCAGCAGCCTGTCAGATAAAGGTAAGTTATCCATCTTCCCTTTTTTTGACAATTTCTTAATGAAACCTCTCGCAGGTCTTCAAGCTAAAAGGCGCCGATCGCAAGCATAAACAGGATCGCGAAAAGATCCAAAAGCGTCCGCAATCAGAGCAGGAGAAGTTTCAGCCCAGCTACGAGTGCACCATTATGAATGATATATCATTGGATCTGATAACGCCAGCGACCATAACTGGTTGCTACAGTCCCGAATAGTAAGTGCCAATATCATTTCTAAATACTCAATTCCATATTTTTTCTTTCTAACAAAAATACACTTGCTAAGGTAATTATTTTTTAATTTTTGGGTTCTTTTGAGAGGTGTTTAATTTAGTTTTTAATAAAAATAAGGAATTGTTATAGTATGTATATCTATAAATTGTATATATACCAAGAAAGGACAATATAAATAGACTTTTATGGTATATTATAAATTTTGAGGAGCTTAGGAAGATGTTGGTATGTATGTAGTAACAATTATTTCTAAACATAATAATTGTCTATATGCTTCAAATGTTATATTTGCCAATTATTTCTATAGTTTCTTTCTATAAGTATGGTATATTAAAAGGAATAAGTAATTTTTAATTTTTTTTAATAAAAAATTTGTATATTTTTAAGCTAGCTTTCTGCTGCCTTTTATGCCAAAGTTTTTTTTACATGAAAGCTTGCTTTCTAAATTATTGAACATTTTTTTTTTATTAAAAATATATTTTTAAAAGTTATATTTTATTATAAAATATATTTTATAGCCTTACGGCCAGATTTTTCACTATCGCAATCAATAGAAAGTATTTGTATGTTTTGGAAAGAAAGCTTCAAATTATAAAAATTTATTTTTCATTCTTCTAAGGCATGTTTCTTTTATTTAGAAATTTTAAAATTTTATAATTTTTAACCTTTTAATTTTAAATATTTTTTAATTTTTTATTTTATTTTTTTTTAGATTTATTTTTTCGTAGAATTTACTTGGGGGATTTTTTAAATTTAAAAAATTTTTTTACGGTCTAAAAATCCTAATCATATAATCATAGGTAAAAATTATCTAAATTGTTATGAAGAAATACTATAAATAATTAAGAAAAGCTACATTCCTCGGCATTTAATAATATTTTTATACTTTTTCCAGCATATTTATGAAGTATATTTAGCTAGGGCAAATTTCTTAAAATTTTTGCAATACACGTTCAATTGATCGAATAGATCGATCAGAACATAAACAGTTTATGCCACGCTTAATTAAATATAATTATTTTGTTGTTCTTCAGCTCAATCAGTCCAAATCCGGCCTTCGCTCTAGGCCATTTTTTCTATATATTTGCTATTTTTCCGTGTCATATATTATATATAAATAAGTAGTTAAAAATATTTTAGTTCCCTTACAAAGCAGTTATTTATGGGGCTCCAGATGTCAACGACAATGATTAAGCTTTTGACTTATGGGGCTTATGAATTATGAATAACTGTTTTACAGTTAAATACAAAGTATTCAAGTTTTTTCGCTGTTAAGATTGAAGCTCTATTTGCATAGCACAGTCCAAGTTCACACAGATATAGACAGTTATATATGTATGCCAATTTTTATTGTATGCATATAATATACAAATTGTTTACTTAGTTCAATGAGCACTCAGCAATGTTTATGGAATTTTTCCTAAAACATTTTGTACTTAAATCAAACTTAGCTATTTTTTTTCATTTTATTTGTTTTTAAAATACAAATTTTTTGATGACTGAGAAATGCGAATTGATTTATGTGCGCTGTAAACCGGAAACGGGTTTTGTTGTGGTTTTTTTTGCACTCTCTCTCTCTCGCTCTCACACTCTCTATAAATCTATGAATTTATCTCTTAGCTGGTGCAGGATTGATCGAGCTAAGAGTATTTATTGTAAAGAGCGTTTTTCATGATATGTTTACGATTCCCTGTAATGGATAAGCTCCGGTTACGTTTTACGAACCGATCTTGTTTTGCGTGTTTATCGGGAAAATTACAAGTATTTGTATTTATTTATCATGTAGGAATTGTATTGCTTTCAACCGGTTGTCATACCCTGTATGTGACTGTAATTGGGGTATATTAACTTAGGTATCTAATTAGCTAAAAGTATACAAATATCTCTCAAAACTTATAATAAGTTTTAAGCTAAAGATGAAAAAATTTGTATATAAAATAAGAAATATTTTATTCTTCTGAAAAAAGATAGATAGCAATAAAAAATTAATAAAAAATCATATTTTAAATAAAAAATGTCACATGTATGCTATAATATCTGCAATGTTTCGTATAATAAGTGTAAAAAAAAAATCATAAAAAAATATTTAAAGCATTTTTATTCTCTTAACACTTAAAACAGAGTATAGCCTAGTCGTGCATTGCTTTGCAATAAGTTTACTGAAGAATTCTTTGTTTTTGAAACTAGTTATTGGCTCTTACGCTCCACTTGAGCGTCTACATGGGCGTGGCTAAGGCGTTTTCCTAATGTTTATAAAATAAAAAATAAAATAAATAATAAATCCATCCATATGGTATCTCGCATAGAAAATCGAGTTGGGTTCAGCTGCTAATTGAATTGGCAAAGCGAAAGAATTTTTGCAGCATCTGCCAAACTTGGCATTGCTTTAAAGCTTGAAGCTCATTAAATAAATAATAATTATGGTTGACTAAGCAGAATTTTATAGGGTTTAATCAGGCACAACAAAGCGTATCGGATATCAAGGTAGTTAAGACATGTACTATATATACTATATCATATACAAAATGAAAGAAAAACATGCTAAGAAACAAAGCCAGAGCATAAACTGTACTGAAAGAGAGACAGAGAAACAGAGAGCGAGAGAGAGATGGAGAGAAAACTGGTATATGGCATGGTATCTTTATGTATCTGTAAAATCGGTGTATCCGTTGGCTGGCTTTTTTGCTGGCATTCGCGAACATGCGCTTGTATCTGAAGGATCACGCCTGTCTCTATCAAAGCACACAACAAGAGCATTGCATTTGTATTTATCAAATGGATTCACTTAAATTTATTAATTTTATTTAAATTTTTTATTTGCTTGCAGTATGAAATTGTGGCCAAATTCGCCGGTGCATATACCAAAATATGATGGAATGTTGCCATTTACCAGCAGCGCATCACCGGCGGCCAGCAGCAGCCCCATTGCGATCAATTCGGTGACATCCACAAATTCGCCAACATTGAAACTAATGGATGCCACAAATATGGTGTCGCCGCAGCATGTGCCAGCGGATATGGATGATTATGTATGCTATAAACACTCACACACACACACATGTATAAGTAGTCTAATTGAATTTGAAATCTTATTTTATATAGAATCAGAATATAATGCCAGAATCAACGCCCGCACAAGTCACACAATGGCTGACACATCATCGTCTGACGGCCTACCTCAACACCTTCGCCCATTTCTCGGGCGCTGATATTATGCGGTGAGCGAGCTTTTCTTTGTTATTTTTTTTTTATCTATTTCACAATCTCTATACATGTATATTGTTTTATACTTATTCTCTCTCTTTTTCTATATTTAGCATGTCCAAGGAGGATCTAATACAAATCTGTGGACTTGCCGACGGCATACGCATGTTTAATATATTGCGCGCCAAGTAAGTTGGGTTAACAAATTGAGTTATATTAGCTGAAAAGCATTTGGAAAGTCTATGTATTAATCTAGTGTTGTAGTGTTCTAAGAGCAACTTTTCTTTTCTTTTTTCTGAGTAAAATCTTTTTATGTATTCAAAGTTACAGAAATGTTAGAATTTGCTTTAAAGCCTGAAGCATATTTATATATAAACACTCACACACATAAGAGAAAATTTATATAAATTTATTTAATATTTAACAAAAACGTTTAAGCAAGCAGCTTATAAGTTTTAAGCTTTATTGAAGCTGTAAGTCTGTTAACGCTGCTTAAACAAAAATATTACAAAAGTAATTATAACAAGCATAATTGTTGACTGTACATAATTAAGAGCTTGATAGAAGCTTTTCATAAATAGATTAAGTTCATTTTTGAAGGCAGCTTAAAGCTTAATGTTAAACTTAAACTAAGCCAGAATTTACTATGAATTGTTTGATTTTTTTTTCAAGGGGACAACATTTTTTACGAACTATTGAAGTTTTCGATTTAGCGGCGGGCGAATTATCGAGATTCGACTGTATATACTAATTTAAAAATAGTTTTGGAGGGTGACAACATTAAATGATAAGGATAAATTTAGAAATAGCTCATAATCTCATTATTAATAATCCCAAAATATAAATTTAACAGCACAAACTTAATTATAAAAGCATTTAGGCTTACCTAGAGACTAATTATCGAACTGAAATACAACAGATAAGCTCTTTATGAAATTTATAGACTCCAATTTGAAGACTCTACTTAAGCTACATCTATCTTCCAAAGCTCCACTCCCTTATAAGATTAATCCAATGTGAAAACCACTTGTTAAGCTATTATTATTTCAATCATACAAAACTCTCACTAAAATCTTCTTTTATATTTCACAGATCCATTGCGCCTCGTCTGACGCTCTATGCCAGCATGGATGGCTGCAGCTACAATGCCATCTACTTACTCTCTAACACGGCCAAGGAGTTGCAGCAGAAGATCTACAAGTTGCCTGGCTTCTATGAGTTTATGGCCAAGAGCGGCTCTGCTGGCCTCTTGGAGAATGGCAGCAATATGGCAGCTGCTGCAGCAGCGGCGGCCACTGCTGCTGCTCTCTACAACAGTTGGGGCATGAACTCAAAATATTCCGGCAGCGGCTCAAACATATTCAACGAGGTGAACAAGAGTTCCGTCTACATATCGGGGCCGTCGGGCATACATGTCAGCGTTAGCGATGAGGTGCTCAACAATGAGGTGAAGGACGGCAGTCTCTATGCCCTGGATGTGCAGGGTGGCAAAGTTATATTGAAGCTGATCAATAAGCAGGATAGCAATTGAAGACAATTGTCTATGGAAGCTAACTAGTTGTAGAAGTGCTGCTATTGCCTGGTACAAAAAAAAGATAACCACGAAAAGAAAAGTATAGTTTTTAGCATTTAACACAAACTATATCACATGTTACGAATGATACACGCGTATTACAGTTATTTTTCACATACACACGAACATATATATGTATATGTTCTTATTTCTATATAAGTTTCAATTTGTATGAGATTTCGCGCAGCAATTTTGAACAAGTAGCCACATTTATCTACCCCATTTCTGTTCTTTCCATTTGATTCATTTTATTTCACTTTAATACAAAAAAAAAACATTTTATTTTCTCATGCTGCATGTCTTATGTTGTAAGCTTTATTATTTTACCCCTTACGTACGTAACATTTATATATATATATATACACATTATATACCACATACAGCAAAAATATATATATATATGAAACAGTTGCAAGCAATTGAAGTAGAAAAGAAAAATGAAAATCCCAAAAAAATGTATAAAAAAGAAAATTTACAAAAAAAATAACAAAAAAATTAATATATTTAGCAGAGAGACACACACACTTATATATTTAATTGAAAGTACAGTACCACAAATATCGAACATTGGACAACAAATGTCGGATGAAAGAAATCAGCTAACAACCAAACAACATCTATTGTTTTAACAAAGCTTATCCATCGTATGTGATAAAAGCAATAAAGTGTTATCCAAGAGTGGACTGTCAAAAAACGAAAATAACATAAGTTTTTTAATGTTATAAATGGATTTTGTAATTGTTTTTTGCGCGTTGTACTGAAAATATTGAGAGCTGTATATATTTTCATATACGAAATACGCGCTATATTTGATTTTCAGCTAAAATTTGATGGTAAAACTGGTGGAATAAATTTAAGGGTTGGGTTAAATATTCAGAGCTGGGTTTCGATAAGGAAATCATTATTATATTTGAACTCGTGTTACAAGCAAAATATGTTTTCTGTAATTTACCGAGGGTATAGAAGATATATATATGTATATACTATACTGTACTATATATACTAGTTCTGAAGAGGCTATATACGTATATATGTATACTTATACCAAAAATAATAGAAGCAGGCATTTTTTGAGCAATGGAAAAAAAGTCCCTTGAAATCACAAGAGAATAAAAATAGAGTTTCTTATATACATGTCCGTTTAGTAAAATGAAGAGTATTAATTTGTTTTTTTTTTTTTAATAATTTATTTATTTTTATTTTTTTTAAATTTATTTATTTTTTTTTCTACATATTTATTTATTATTTTTTATTTATTAGTTAATCTTTATTTTTTGTTTGAATTTATTTATTTATTTAAAAAATATGATATCTCAAGTCTCACCAAGCTAAAAAAAAATTTAAGAAAAAAAAGGAAATATTTTAGATAACAGCTAAATCGAACTACAGTTAGCTGTGACCTACAACTAAAATATTTCAACTAAAAATATTAAAATATTTCCTACTCTTAAATCAATAGTTTTTGTTAATAGAAATCACATTAAAATGTAGGGCTAACACTTTCCTTGAACACCCTTTTCAAGCTTTCCGAAGACTTTGATTTTCAAAGATAAAGGATAAAGTAGAAAATGATGTAAAACAATGTAAAATTATAGAAATATATATAGATAATTATTATATTATATCAATGTTAATAAAAAGCAAAATGTAAAGGAAGAAATTAGTAAAGGAAGTATAACGGCATAGAAAGTAGAGAGAAAGATAAATTCCAATTCGAAAATCTAGACACAACTATAGGGGATAATTTTGCGAGACCTGCCGCCTTGACCCTGGCTCTCAGTAATTGTATATATTTTTAAAATACAATATATCACATCACGATTCTAACTCGAGACCATTTACAAGCTTGAATTCAGGAAAAATTGTAGAGTAGTAGGCGCAAATCTTAAAAAAAAAACTAATATTAGTTACGGTGTTAAAAAGTAAATGATATACTTAATATAGAAGATATATAGACAAAAAAAGGAGTAACCCTATTAGAATCAGAGTTGATTTCTACTTAATACAAACCTTAGCATGCAGTGGCAATCCTTTCGGCTTGAGAAGTACTCAAAATTAAAATTTTAAATGATTTGACTGTAGAAATTAGATTTTTAGAAAATTAGTATTTTGTACTGTAAACAAAATTAAATATGAAATATTTAGCAGGAATTTTACTCATGCTGACATACGTGATAGGTGGTTAATAGATCTATTTTTAATATATTTTAATATAATATATAAATTGTTAAAACAGGCATTCGAAGCGATTGTCAAATAGACCAGAGCATGGTGGAGAATACGAATCGCATATTTATCTATCGAGATGATAGAGGAGCTTATCAACTCTTGCGCGTAGAGCGAGTGCCGAGTGGAATGAAGCTCTATATGTTCTGCACGATGAAGGATGTGCTGGAGACGCAATGTCAGGACAATGGACACTTTACGGAATCGCTGCCCATGACCTGTGCCTCGCCAATGAAGCAAAGCGTGATGCAAGGCCGCGACTCTGACTGCGCCCATACGCTGTATATTGTGGGCTATATGATAGAGGGAAAACAGCTGGAGCTCTTTCGCTCCTGCTATGATGGTCAAAATGGGCGTTCACTGTACTGCCAGAGCGATGTCTACAACAAGAGTTTCTGTAAGGGAGCAGATAATAATAATATCATACTATCTATACTCGTTCACGAAGCGAAAAGAGTATATACAGTGAAGTTCGTCTGTCCCCATGAATGCAATTTTGAAGAGATTTTGGATAGACTCAATTGATAAGGAGGTAATTTTATAGATACATCAGCATAGGGATTTACTTGACTTCAAATCTGTATTATATTCGTCTGATTTAGTGTTGAAAATATATGGGTATATGGGTCCAAATTGATAACTAGACCTATATACCCTAGTCTAAGGTCGCAGGATCCCCTCCACATACATCCAAAAGGAGAAACTCAGATATTTAAAAAATTTTTCAAGCTTTAAACTCTTAATTTTGGAACATTACAACATAAGACTTGGAATTTTGAATATGCTAGTATAGTTTTCACTTAGCTAAAAAATCGGTTATCAAATATCAGTTAAACATATATATATATATATATATAAACATATATATATATATATATATATATATATATATATATATATATATAAATGTATATATATATGTATGTATGCAGAGAGCGAGAGAGAGAAAAATATTATTCTCAGTAAAGCTAAAAAATACAAAATTTGACAAATGAAATAGTATAGGCCGCCTCTATAGCATGACTCAAAAATTATATAGCTCGCCTACTAGGGATATGGCAAATCGAAATAGAAACCATGTATAGCTGCCAAAGATAGCTCACTTTTGACTACAAACTTACTTGTCAGCTTCTTTTGCAACGTGAACGAGTATTGTGCAGTCGGCTACACCCGACTACAACGGTTTTGCTTGTTATTAGATGCCAAGCGACCGTCGGTTGAGTTTGATACGGATCAGATAGTGAGGCCCTTTGAGGCGTCTGCCTATATGAAGCGGAATATCTTCATTGCATTCGAGTGTATTTTTGGCAAAAACCAAAAGTATTTGGCCGGACCCCACGATTTGGTCATCAATCGCGGCCATCTGGTGGCATCTGCAGACTTTCTCTTCTGCGACCAAATGTCCAGCACATTTCGCTACATCAATGCGGTGCCGCAATTCAAGAGCATCAACGACGGCAACTGGGAGAAAGTCGAACGCTGGCTGCGCAGTCAGGTGTCCGACCAGCAGCCATTTCGTATACGCACGGGCGGCATCGATGTCCTTATGCTGCAGGACGAAAATGGCATCGAGCGCAGCGTCTGCTTAGCCGACGCCAAGCTGCCAGTGCCCAGGTGGATCTACAAGGTGGTGCGCGATCTACAGGGCAATGGCCTCTATGTGTTCCTCTCCTATAACAGCATATTCGAGAGGCAGCGCCCCGCAGTCCTTTCCAACTGTCAGTCTGTTCCATGTCCTTTCAGACTGGCTGACAATGCAGACGATGGTTTCATTTATTGTTGCAATCCAAAAAGTTTTTCATACTAAAAGAGAAATATATTAAATGCAGGTAAGTTGATTTAACAAGATATAAATTTAAATTAAAAAATTTTATTATTTATATATATTTACATATATCTCGTTTACATTGACCACCATTACAAAAAATATTTTTTTAAAATATTTTTCAAATTAAAACTGTTTTTTTTTTAATTTTTTTAAATTTGTATATTAAATTTATTTTTTTTACTATATATAATAATTTATATTCAGTATACTCGTTTTTAACTCACTTTCAAATATTTATTTAGTTTCACTTCACTTCCAATTCGCCAATAAAATGTTCCTTTAATATGTATTCCGCATCTAAAACTTTATTTTTAAATACAAAAAAAAAGAAGGTTGCTTGAAAAATTTTTTATTCAACTCGTTTAAAGCTAATTGTTTTATGCTCATTAAAAATGCACTTTGAATAATTTAGTATATTTACTTAACGGTCCTGAGCTTATTACACAACAGTAAACGATTAGCTTGCATGCACTGTTGAAAAAAGTCGAGTAAATTTAAAAAACAAAATATATAAATATAAAAAAAAATATTTTAATTTCTTTTTTACTTTTAAACTTCTAAAAATATTTTATTCAGAATAAATTAGTCAAGAAATATTTTAAAAATATCGAAACAAAAAAAATTCAAATAAATTCATTAAAAATTTCAAGAAATAATTAAAATTGTTTTGAAAAACTATGAATTTTATAACTTGTATATATAATGTAAAAAAAAAAATTATAAATATAGGGAATTTTATTTTACAATTTACAAATTTACAATTTTTTCATAATAAAATTTAAAAAAAAAATTAAAATAAAACAAGTAGTCAGAAATTTATATTATAAGAAATATATATAATATAAGTATATATAAAAAATGAAACTACTAAAATAAAAACAAGCAAATTACAAATTTAAAAAAAAAATTAAACTCAGCAAATGGTATATATTTTTATTCAAAAATTTATTTTAATATTTTATGCTTTTCTAAAATTTTTTTTTAATATATATATAAATATAAATACTGAGTTAAAAAATAGACAATATTAAATATTTAATTTAATTTAGTTAGATTATTAAATTTTTCTGTATTTTTATTTGTTTTTATTTTAATATTTTTTAGTT
>JAWNOY010000030.1:0-26968 GCA_035045545.1 Drosophila gaucha | reverse complement strand
ACTTTATACGGTCGGAGATGCTTCCTTCTCTGCGTTGCAAACTTCTGACCAAAATTAATGTACCCTTTTTGCAAGGTTATAAAAAAACAATTGATTTTGAATTATTGTTTAAGCACCATAAAAGAGCGACAAAATTTATTTGGTATATATGTAGTTTCTCGTTATAAGTACAGAAACTATGATTATTTTCGTTCGTCGAATCGTGTGTGCTTATACATATATGAATGTGTATATTGTATCCTTGTATCCATTGCAAATAAGCATTCTGAGATTAATGGCTTTTTAAAAGTGAATTTTACAGAGAGAAGGTGGCTGACCCCACTAGGTGTATATAATCTTTATCCGGCCGTCCGTGCCAACGCGTCTTTCTCGGAGCTTGTAAGAACTCGAAACACAAAACTTAGCACGTATGCTCTACTCCAGCAAGCGCAGATAAAGTGTTTTTCAGAATATTCGACACAGTTTTTGACACATTTGGAGCTATAGTCTTAAAATTTGAAACATGAACTCGTGGGCACTGCAGTCTTATAAAATGCTACGATTTTTTGGATATGCCCATAGGGGGCATGGTAAATTTGGAAATACTATATCTTTTAAAACGAAAACGCTGTTATTATCGGTAATATTGCTGTCTGAGAATTGTGTATCCGACCCCTAGACAAAAATATAGTATTAATTAGAGCCTTTTTTGGGTGTGGAGAATCGATAAAAGCTATCTAGATCTTTCGCAGCTTAACAGCTAGAGCCCAAATATGTCACATACAAATTACTGT
The DNA here is from genome assembly GCA_035045545.1 of Drosophila gaucha. Lineage (NCBI taxonomy): Eukaryota > Metazoa > Arthropoda > Insecta > Diptera > Drosophilidae > Drosophila > Drosophila gaucha. Next base: position 26,195 of record JAWNOY010000030.1, on the reverse strand, counting down.
TTCTCCTCCTCAGATTAACCGAAATTGACTGACATACGCCTCTTGGGGCGTGGCAAATTGGAATAAACTATATATTCCATAGTTTTTGTTCTCTATTCTTTATGTTGATGCTCACATAACATGTAAAAAAATTAAAATTACTTGAGAATTAAGAATTGAAATAAATTGAAAATAGCAGTTCAAAAACTTTAAACAGCAGCTCGACGCAAGGTTAATGGTTCCTCATAGTGGAGAATAGCCCACTCTTGCTTGTTCTGGTTTATTTCAAGAATAAAAGATAGGTTTGCAAAGATGGTTGGTGTTTCTGTGTGTAATGGTTTTGTGCTAATGTCTGTAACAGGCAGAATAAGGCTTGGCCACATTGAGTACAGATCATGGCCTGGGACGATCTAGACATGTGCGTCTGATCGCCTATATGTAAGCCGCACTCAGTTTAAGTTTACCTCTTTTTCTTCTTTTTTTCATTCTATCAATAAAATGACTAAAGACTATATTTAAAAGCCTTTACTTGAAGACCATATAAACTAGAGACCCTAAATTGTTAATATACGTTTTCGTAATGATAACACAGACTATGAATATTATCAATTGTTTAACTTCGGTATATTTGCTATATATTCATATTTGGATGTCATTTTTACGCTCTGAAAAATGCACTAAATTACTACATCTAGTTGTTGAATAATTATTATAATGCTCTTACATGTGCGTATGTCATTTTGTGTATGTATGTAAACAAGAAACCAGTGACTGAAACAGGAGCTCTGCGCTGGGTACAGGGTCCTAATCAGGCACTCCCAAATAAATCCCTTCTTTTTTTTACCCTAAACCCATTGAAAATGCGAAATCAAGGTATAATGGTTATATATGTATACAGGCAGAAGGAGGCGTGGCAGACTCCCTAAAGTATATGTATAAATTCTTGATCAGGACGACGAGCTGAGTCGATTTAGCCCTGTCCGTCTATCTGTCCGTCCGTCCGTCCGTCTGTCCGTATGTTGAAAGCGTCGATCTAAGAACCTATAAGAGCTAGAGACATACAATTTATCACTAATTTGCTTGTATACAGCGCGCATGTGAAGTTTGCTTTAGATATTTGATAAAATAAATAAAAACAAGTAAGAACGTTGCAGTCGGGCGCCACCGACTGCGTCAGACTCTGTTCCTGTTAAAGGTGTGTAGGCTCAATAAATATGTAGACCGTCCGTCCGTCTTTCCGTATGTTTGAATGCGAGATTATTGAGATTCCTTTTTTGAGCATGTCTTTTACATCAATTTAGCTACAGTCATAAAATTTTACATATAGCTTTTTTTAAAATAAAATACTATTTTGGTTTTTATATATTTTGGATACTGGCTCCACATTTCACAAAATCAATTTAATATAAGTTCAGTTGCAAATAAAGCCACATTTACATTTTTTTTAATTTTTAGGTAAAACCGTATTTTTAATAAAATATAAGGATTTATGCAGAAAGTTTTATCAAAATCCATTAAGTAACATAGGAGTTATAAAAAAATAAAAAAAAAAACATTTTATTAAATGATAATATCACGCGGCAACGATGGGAATCGAACCTGGGTCACGCGCTTCGCATGCCACCGACTCTACCCACTGCACCACGACGTCTCTTTCGCGGCTATGTGCCAAATTGAGTTTGGTGTGTTGATTTGGTTAAACAGACTTGCGTTGTGGTAGCGAAGACCCTGCTTCAAGCCCCAGTTAGGTCAACTAGAATTTGTTTTGATAAAATATAAGGATTTATGCTGAAAATTTTATCAAAATCCATTAAATAACATAGAAGTTATAAAAAAATAAAAAAAAAAAACATTTTATTAAATGATAATATCACGCGGCAGCTAAGGGAATCGAACCTGGGTCACGCGCTTCGCATGCCACCGACTCTACCCACAACACCACGGCGTCTCTTGCGCGACTAAGTGCCAAACTGAGTTTGGAAGTGTTTTGATTTGGTTAAACAGACTTGCGTTGTGGTAGCGAAGACCCTGCTTCAATCCCCAGTTAGGTCAACTAGAATTTGTTTTACGGAGGCTTACATTATGATTATTATTATTTTTTTTTTTCGTAAATTTAAATTTCATGAACAGTAACCCACATGTCAAATTTGGATGCTCTACGTCTAAGACTGTAGGAGATACAGTTTTACCCTATTTGCCACTCCCCAAATGGGCGTAGCTATATATAACATATATTTTTGGGTAGAGGTAGGATACTAGTATATATATTCCAAGTCCCAACTCTTTGACAGCAATATTGCCGAAATTATCACGGTTTTAGTAAAAGATATAGTAATTCCCGATTTGCCACGCCCCCAGAAGGCGTGGATACATAACTTTTGACCTATCTTAAGAGGAGGTCAACAGTATCCCACATGCAAAATTTGGACGCTCTAGCTCCAAAACTGTAGGAGATACAGTTTTATCCGATTTGCCACGCCCTCAATGGGCGTAAATATCTATAATATATATTTTTGATTCCGAGTGATCTACTTGCACATGTATTCCAAATTTCAAGTCTCTAGCTCTTAATACGCTCAAAATATTATAATATTTATACAAATCGCTATATATATATTCCCGATTTGGTACGCCCCCAGGGGGCGTGGGTATATAACTTTTTGATCTAACTTAAGGGAAGGTCAACAGTAACCCACATGCCAAATTTGGATGCTCTAGCTTCAAAACTGTAGAAGATATAGTTTTATCCGATTTGCCACGCCCACAATGGGCGTAGATATATAATCTATATCTTAAAACGTCCGCGTGGTGTACACGAATATATGTTCAAAATCCCATTTCTTAGACTGCAATATTGCCTAAAATAACAGCGTTTTAGTCTTAATAGATATAGCATTTCCCGATTTGCCACGCCCACTGTGGGCGTATCGGAAAAATATTCAAACTTGATCTGACGCGGATACACACGAGTATATATTCCAAATTACAAGTCTCTAGCTTCTATAGTGTCCAAATGCTGCGCGTTCATACAGACAGACGGACAGACAGCAAGACGGACATTGCACAAATCCAATAGACTCTTTTTCCCTTTGGGAACAGAGTCTAATAAATACAAATCATAAATATTTCAGGCTTTTGATACCGCCGTCCAGTGGCCCTAAAACTGAAAAAACGTATGTCAAATATTAGGGAGTTAGGACTTTGCATATATATATGCACATTTGGAGATCAATATTATCTGAAAATTTCATTAGGAAGGTACATCTACACCGAAGTTATTTAATAATCAATTTCTCATAGTGCTGCCCAGAATGCAGCCCAAGCGCTGCCGTTAAAAAAACTACGCAGTAAACGTAGTGCCTGTGTATGCCTGTGTATATGTGTGCGTGTGTGTGTGCTCGCAGAGGGTAATATGAATAGATAAAAGATGTAAGCTAGATTGTTTAAAACACCACCTCGGACTTGGTTCAGGGGATCTGCTTGTTGGGAAGTCCCGACTAGAGCATTCTTACTTTTTTCATATATTTTATAAGTTCAGTTCAGCCACAATTTAATTTTTTTTTTTGTGTAGTAAAATTGGAAATCAAAGAAAATAAAAGGATTGAATGCTGAAAGTTTCAGTAAAATCCGTTAAGTAACACAGAAATTTTTGAAGAATTCATTTGTGAATCGGCAAGAGCAAGCGTCTATAGCACGCCGTTCTCTATACGCATTGAAGTACGTTCAGTTTTTGCAATGATAGTGTGATGAGTCGCAGGTGAGGATGCCGCTACGGAGCAGATCTGATCATGTCCTATTAAAATATAAACTGGGTTTTGTTTTTTCCTTTCTTTCCTGAATCCCAATACAGTCAAGAAAGTTGATACTTACCTTATCGAAAGCCATTGGGCGAGAGAGCTTTTCAATGGTTTGTTGCTGGGGTAGCTGAGAGAAGCCACTAACTAAGCCACTAAAAGCAGTATCACCACCATGATTAGGATGGTGATGCGAACCAGTAGCTGCTGGACCTATATGCTGCTGGTGGTGCATATGATGATGGTGCTGTGGATAGTGATGCCCCAGGGAACTGCCACTAAAAGCAGTAGCTGCCTGTGTAGTGGCGTTAATGGCTGTTGCAGTTGAGGCCAATGAAGGACTTTTTTCGCCATTTGTATTGCTGCGGGTTAGTGTTGTTAACGTAGCCAAATTATTTCTCATTTCTGTCGAGGGTTGCACGGACGCTTGAGGTGAAATTAATGTTTCTGAGCTTTTTGTATATTGCGGTATCCGCATAAAAAGCTCATGCGTTTGCTGTTGTGTTTCTAACTGATGATGTGTTGTTGACGTTGGTAACGGTTCAACGGTGATAAAAGGACTGCAAAGAACCAACTGTTTTTCTCTATTTGGTGGTACGCCCCCGGGAGGCTCCATTGCCTTTTTTGTGCTGTTTCCTCTAAGAAATGTTCCTTCTTTTTTTCTTAGATTATCTTTTCATTTGGACATTTTCTTTTCTGCATTTTTGATTTTAATATTTAGAAGCTTGGTGTAGTTACACAAAATCTTGTGTAGATTAGCTGCAAAGAGTAGAAGAATTAAAGTAACATTTTAAATTAGTAGCCTGCTGGAATATTCGAAACACATATTTTAATTATACTAAGCATTCCACTATATATAATATATAATATATAGCTGATTAAAAAAAAATTGTTACCAATGCGGAAGTTTGATAATACCCTTGCAATCGCAAAGGTTGTAGATATAATTTTCTCGGATTTCCCAAAGAGAGCTCAAGATTAACGTATTTGCTAATTTTTGGATCTCCAGTTGTAAAATTTTAGAGGATACAATTTTTACCGATTTGACATCCTCAAAGAGGCGGATGTATATGTGATTGTATTTTGTAACTCTAGCTATAAAACTTAGCAAGATATAGTTTTCTCCGATTTGCCACGCCCCAAAATTACGGATAAAAATTATTTTTCATAATTTTCTTGAAACAGTCGAGCGTAGTTAACGAATTTGTACATTTCTGGGTCGCTAGATGTGAAATAGTTGATGGTACAGTTTTTACCGATTTTTTGCCCTAATGGGCACAGCTGTACATGCAATAAGTCTTTTTCCAGGGGCGGTCTACACAAATATATGTTTTAAAGTGTCAAGTCTCTGGCTCTAACAGCTCCTAAAATATAAGAGAATGTATATCAAACACTATATTGGCTTTTTCGACTTGGCACGCTCTGGTTGGCTTGGATATAAACATTTTTAATCGATCTTAAGGGGACATTAACAGTAGCCTACTAATTTGGATGTTCTAGATCCAAAACCGTAGAAGATATAAGTTCTCACGATTTGCCGCGCCTCCATTAAGCGTTTCTATATATACATAAGTATGAAGGTGAAATACTTGAGTATATATTTCAAATTGTAAGTGTAAGACTCCAAGAGCCCCCAACTTTTCTCACTAAAACATTTCTTAAAACTGATCCGTCCTATTGAAGCTATAGCACATAGTCATCCTATCCGGATGATTCCGACGCCTAAGTGCAGAATTTCAGCTCTTTAGTTTTAATAGTCAAGGAGAAGAATGCGTTGATCCACGCAGACGGACAGACAGCTATATCAATTTTAATATACCCTTTTTGTAAGTGTCTAAAAACAGTTTCGTTAAATAAAATCAGAGAGGAGACAATGGTGGGAGATGCCTGCAGAGATTCTTTAAAATTAGTGGATTCGGGACTGAGACGTCTGCAAAAAGTTATTGAGGCCAAAGGAAATTATCCTGGAGAGAGGAGAAATACCATGACATTGCGAATTATACAATAAAAAGGAAAAAGTAAATAAGAATTCCTCATAGAGGTTTAAAGGTACCTTCGCTGTAGTTTATGAATGTGTTTCTACGTCAAATTCCGACACCATAACGTCATTAAAACTCCGTTCAATTAAGGCATGAGTTGATGAGTTCAAAAATAAATCCCATTTAATTAAGAACACAATATATTTTTATTGATTTAATATTGCATATATTAATAGTATACTTGTTCTTAAAGTTTAATTTTCTTATATACATTTTTATTTAATATTTCCAGTAGTTTTTCCATGCTATTTGCGTCTCATGTGTTTGTCGCCATTGTCATCTAGAATGTTTTGCTCTCTATAGTATAAAATAGATAAAATCTATTGATAAAATTAAAAGAATTTCAATGCAGTACCCAATCAATATATAAAACTTACTATAAAATGCTGATGGAAACTCTTATGTTCATAAATCACTACTACGCACTTGTAAAAATTTATACTTGTTTTATTTGCGCACTAGCTCTTAAACTCTTGAATGACGTCTTTATAATAAAATGTTGTCGCCAAAAAACATAAGTCATTCATCTTCCAAACAAACAAAACTAAATTTAAGAAAATATGTACTTACAGACTGTGCATACATACAGTGACGAACAAAATTATTGGCACAGCAAGCATTTTTAACTTTCTGGGCAACTTTTGACCCTTTAAATATCGATAAATAAGAAATAAAAAAAATTATCAATTAGATTAAACTATTTATTATAAATTACCAGAATTTTTTTATTTTAAAAGTAACAACTAGTATTAATATTAAATTAAATTAAAAAAAAATGGTGTATTTCGCTGAACAAAATTATTGGCACACCCAAAGAAAAACTTAAAAATAAAATACAAAAAAAAATTGTTAATATTTTGTGCTCAAGCCTTTAGCCTTAATGACGGCTGATAAGCGAGCTGGCATTGAGTCTACTAATTTTTTTGTTGTTTGCTCCCCAATATTCTTCCATTCTTCAACAAGGGCTTGCTTTAAGTCGGCTTTTGTTGATATAGCCCGGTTTCTTACACGCCTATCCAATTCTTCCCACAAATGCTCAATCGGGTTGAGGTCTCGGGACTGTGGTGGTTGGGTTAGCACATGGGCTGAATTATAGACATCCCATTTTTTCACAATATGGTCAGAATGCTTGGGGTCGTTGCCATGCTGAAATGTGAATGCATTTGGTATATTTCGTTTTTGGCCACTTTCCTTGAAGTTCTCCCTAAAAATATTTAGATATCCAGTTTTGTCCATGATGCCGTCTATGAAAACCAATTGAAACACACATGTAACCCGACACCAGAGCTTCTCCATCACCATGCTTAACAGTTGGTCTCATATTTTAAAGTTCGAATTCAGTGTTAGGCTTTTTCCAAACAGTTTGACGACCATCCAATCAGAAGATGTTGAATTTTCTTTCATCGGAAAACATCACCTGATGGCAGTAGTCCACGGACATACCTATAAACTCCTTAGCGTGGTCCAAATGTCTTTTTTTATTGGCATTTCAGATATACGGTTTTCGTCTAGCCACACGTGCATGGTAGTTGGACTCGTGCAGTACTCTGCGTACCGCAATCAGGTGAACATCATTTCCAATTTTTTTTTTTACATCAGCATCGATCTGTGTTGAATATATATTGGGGTCCGCTTTTACTTTCCGAACGATTTGGCTGCATTCGCGGCTGTTCAATAATTTTGGGCGACCTGTGTGCTTGGAATTCTCCAAGTTTGAGGCTCCTTTGAAGAGTTGTGCGATGCTTCTGATGGTAATGCGGCTTCTATCCATAATTTCCCCTATTGCCGAGTATGATTTGCCCTGATCGTGCAAATGTAGGATTATTTTCCTTTGAGCTATGGATGTTTCTTTTTGCTTAGGTGCCATTATTAAAGCAAACAATAAATTAGGAGTGTTTCTAACTTAATTTAAAATCTCCAAATAAAAATAGAAGAAATTTTGAATAACGGTATATATCAGGTCGCCATTGCCAAAAATAGAGTTGCCACATAGTTTAAATTATTAAAAAAAAACCTAAGTGGCCTAACAGTGCCAATAATTTTGTTCAGCGAAATACACCATTTTTTTTTAATTTGATTTAATATTATTACTAGTTGTTAATTTTTAGAAAAAAAAATTCTGTTTATTTATAATAAATACTTCAATCTAATTGGTAAAGTTTTTTTTAGCATTTATCTTTATTTAAAGGGTCAAAAGGTGGCCAGAAAGTTAAAAATGCTTGCTGTGCCAATAATTTTGTTCGTCCCTGTATGTACATACGTACATATGTATAGACGTATATACTGCATAGGCATATGCAGTGACCTGCACAACTGGGCTTGCATTCTTTGTGAATAATTTTCGTCCGTTGCAAACAATTATGGACGATAATGATACCAAAGACTCTTCGGATCCTATGTTGTCTGCAAATATAGCTGATGGTAAGCCTTACTGATAAATGCCACCAATTACGGTGATCAAACAATCTTCAAAGTTCCTAAATGATCTTTTTGCTCAAATTGAAATTACTGATTATTGCATCAAAACCATTTCCATTAGAATTAAAATATTTGTTAATGGTGCAAACAATTTTGATTTGATTTGTGAAAACTCAAAGTGCTAAACTGTGAATTCTATCAGTAACCATGTGTTGTATGGTTAGTGATTCTATTCATATGGCATATAAGACAGTACTTTCGGGACTAAATACACTGTTTCCGAGGTGAAAGCTATGCTATGTGATCTGGGTCTAAGCTGTATTGACTTCAAAATTGTGGAGAAAATCACCAAAATCACCTTATATATGGCATACTTCACACATAAGAGTACTAACCTACAGGTATTAAGAAAAGAGTATTTTCGAATGAATCTTTCAAAGGTATGAAGGGAGTACAAAACAAAATCGCCAAATAAACTAACCCAATGTCAGGTATTTAGTCACGTATCTCTTCAGTATGCTGTCAAAGCGTCATGCGCCCACTGTGCTGGTAACGATAAAACATCTGACTGCTTGACCAGCATTGTACTAAAATATGCAAATTGCACAATTAATCACGCCTATACAAAAGAGAATTACCCTTGCAGACTCTCTTATCTTATGTGGAACTGTGCCAATTGTTTTGGCAATATTCTTCACGATTGAGCTAGTATAGGTAAAGTTTAGATTCTGCAACCTATGAATACTACGTACATTCCAGTAAGCTATAAGGGAAACCCAACCACTTGGAGTACTCATGGACAATCTACCGGTATTATGCAAAATAAATGTCTGAACTAGAATAACTTAACTACATAAATCTAGGCTATTTGCTTTTCAAGTGCTTTCCCCAAACCTAATGTTAATTAATAATATGATTAAATGTATAATGGAAGATCTAGCAAAGGCCACTGATCTGTCCGTCCACTACAAACATAGCCCACAAGATCGAAAGTACCCAGTATTTCTTAAACAACAGGAACTTGTGGCGATTAAAACAACGGAGAAAGTCGATCACAAAGCACCGTTAACAATATACCCCACCCGACACACTCACTAAATAATAAACAGCTATGTCACAACACTATCCAACACGACACAAAAACAAATCAGTAACACAGAAACACCAAATGGAACTACAACTACATCAACACCATTAATCAGCCAACATACCCACCAACTGCATCAGTCCACACACACGACACCACAACAACATCAAAATGGACACCCGCAAGCCGCCAGTCTGAAAATGTGGATCTAGATGACCCCTTCAACACAAAAGATCTAACATGCGAACAACCAATCATATTTTCAACGAAGACAAAAACAATACACTAGTAGTAACTAACCTTAAGCCCTTAAAACTCAATATTTAAAAACAAAAACCTCAAATAACAATAAGTACAAGTAAGAACGTTGGATTCGGGCGCTACCGACCGCGTGATACTCTGTTCCTGTTAAGGGAGTGTAGTCTCAATTAATATGTAGACCGTCCGTCCGTCTGTCCGTATGTTTGAACGCTAGAATATCGAGATTCCGTTTTTGAGCATATCTTTTACATCAATTTAGATACAGTCATTAAATTTTACATTTAGCTTTTCTAAAATGAAATACTGTTTCGGTTTTTTTTTTATATTTTGGATACCGGGTTCAGATTTCACAAAATCAATTTAATATAAATTCAGTTACAACTAAATCCACATTTACATATTTCATTTAATTTTTTAGCTACAACCGTATTTTTAATAAAATATAAGTATTTATTCTAAAAATTTTATCAAAATACGTTAAGTAACACAGAAGTTATAAAAAAAACATTTTGTCAATTGGCAAAAACACTCTAATCGAACCTGGGTCCACACGCTTCGCATGCCACCGACTCTACCACTACACCACTCCGTCCCTTTTGTATTGATGAACGAAATTGAATATATGTGTGCACACGTATAGAAAAATCAAGCGCGCTAGCAGCAGCGGCGAGCGCGTAGCGCCATCTAGTTTTGATTTGGTGAAACAGACTTGAGTTGTTGTAGAGAAAACCCAGGTTCGATGCCCGGTGAGGACAACTAGAGTTTATTTTTCTGTGGTTTACATATTAGTGATTATTTATTTATTTTTTAAATTTCAATTTCATGAACTGTAACCCACATGTTAAATTTGGATGCTTTACCTCTAAGACTGTAGGAGATACAGTTTTGCCCTATTTTCCATCCCCAAATGGGTGCAGCTATATATAACATATCTTTTTTGGTAGAGGTAGGATACTATTATATATATTCCAATTCCCAACTCTTAGACGACAATCTTGCCGAAATAAACATTGTTTTAGTAAAAGATATAGTAATTCCCGAGTTGCCACGCCCCCAGAGGACGTGGATTGATAACTTTTGATTTATTTTAAGAGGAGGTCAACAGTAACCCACATGCAAAAACTTGGACACTCTAGCTGCATAACTGTAGGAGATACAGTTTTATCCGATTTGCCACGCCCTCAATTGACATAAGTATATAATATATATATAAGTATATAGTATATATATATATACATAATATATAATATATATCGGGGTGATCTACTTGCATATATATTCCATATATAATTTCAAGTCTCTAGCCCTTATAGCGCCCAAAGTATTAAAGGATATATACAAATCACTATATATACATATATTCCTAATTTGGCACGCCTCCAGGAGGCGTGGATATATAAATTTTTAATTTATCTTAAGAGGAGGTCAACAGTAAGCCACTTGAGAAATTTGGACGCTCTAGCTCAAAAACTGTTGGAGGTACACTTTTATCCCATTTGCCACGCCCACAATAGGCGTAGATATTTAACTATGCCTTTTTACGTACGCATGGTGTACACTAGTATATAATCTAAATCCCAGTTCTTAGACTGCAATATTGACGAAAATAACATCGTTTTAGTCTTAATAGATAAAGGGGTTCCCGATTTGCCACGCCCCCTGTGGGCGTATCGGAAAAATACTCAAACTTGATCTGACGCGGATGCACACGAATATATATTCCAAATTACAAGCCTCTAGCTTCTATGGTGTCCAAATGCTGCGCGTTCATACAAACAGATGGACAGACAGCAAGACGGATATTGCACAAATCCAATATACTCTTTTTCCCTTTGGGAACAGAGTATAAAGCGAAATAACAACAGAAAATATCATAAACTAACGTATTTTTATACCCTGAACCCGTTGAAAGTGGGAATTCAGGGTATAATGGTTTTCTGACAATGTATGTTAGGCAGAAGGAGGCGTGGCAGACTCACCCCATTTCCTTTTTATCGATGATAATCGAGATTTTGTCTTTGTTTTTAAGTTATATTTTAAAGACAATAATAGCTAGAGACTCCAAATTAACTATGTCGTTTTTTGTGATGAAAATAAAAATAATAAGCTGTTAAAATTTTTGATACATCCCCCATTAGACCCAAAAGTGGAAAAAAAAAGATATAAGCTAGTTTGTATAAAACACTACCTCGTACTTTATTCAGGGGATCTCCTAGTCAGGCAGACCCGACTACAGCGCTCTTAATTGTTTAGACTAACCCTGAAAAAATAAAAAAACATATTGTACGAAACAGTTCACTGAGCAAACAGCCCCCGAAACCCCTAAAAGAATTTGGAGCAATATCAGAATATCCACTGCATCCTCAAACCCAACACAAACATATACTCCACCAACAATTAGGAAATTTCAGATTTTTTTGAAAATACTTGTCAGAAACAGCATTCGACCTTAACTTCATCACCAAATTCAAAACTCAAATTCAAACTCAAAACTATCAGCACTCAAAAACATACACAACCACACTTAGACCCCCAAAAAACGAGCATCAAAAATTGAAAAGTCAATAACCCCGATCGAGTTTAAAGGTAACAAACCTAGGCTGGACAGAATTAATTATACTATGATTAACTAGAGCGATGGGCTAACTTCGGCCATGCCGAAGTTTGTTAATACCATTGCAATTGTAAAGGATAAAGATATAGTTTTCTCTGATTTGACACGCCCCCAACAAATGGATATATATAATTTTAAGTCAATCTATTGACCAGGATAACAGTAACCTATATACCAAATTTTGAAGCTGTAACTATAAGACTTTGGAAGATATAGATTTCTCCGATTTGCCACGCCCCAAAGAGGCGGATATACGTAATTTTTCCTAATTTTGTCGAAACGGTGAAGCATAACGTTTTTGTTAATTTTTGGGACTCTAGGTATAAAATTGTAGAAGATACAGTTTTTGCCGATTTGCCACGCACCTAATGGGCGTAGATATATATTCTTTTTTTTTTTTTTTTTTTGGGGTGGTTGATACAAATATATTATTTAAATTTCAAGTCTCTGGCAGCATCCAAAATATTGGAGATTTTATGTTAAGCACTATATAGACTTTCCCAATTTGCCACGCTGCTAGTAGACGTGGACATATAACTTTTTGATCTGTATAAAGGGGAAAGTCAAAAGTATATTACTTTTCAAATTTGGATTTTCTGGCTCTGAAAATGTAGAAGATGTAGTCTAACCCGCTTTGCAACGCCCCTTAAGAGCGTAGCAATATATACACTATATATTTTTGTATATTTTATATATTTTCATGAGTATATCTTCCAAAATTCAAGTCTTAGACTTCAATAGCGCCGAAGTTTTCCTACTAAAACATTTCTTAAGACCGATATGTCCTATGCGATCAATAGGAGATAGTCAACCGATCCGGATGATTCCGAGATATACAATGCCTGCAGCAGATTGGAGCCTATGTGCAAAATTTCAGCTCTGCAGCTTTAAAAGTCTCGAAGGAAATTGCGTTAATCCAGACAGACGGACAGACGGACATAGCTATATCAACTCAGCTCGTCTTGCTGATTAAGAATATATGTACTTTATATAGATGTCAGAGATGCTTCCTTCTCTGCGTTGCAAACTTCTGACCAAAATTTATGTACCCTTTTTGCAAGGGTATAAAAAGAAACGTAATATAATTTGTAATTATAAGTTAAAATAAAAATTATGAATGCAACAATAAAAATTCTAATTAAAAACTAGAGGGATGGGCTAACTTCGGCCATGCCGAAGTTTGGTAATACCCTTGCAATTGTAAAGGATATAGATATAGTTTTCTCTGATTTGCCACGCCCCCAACAATTGGATATATATAATTTTTGGGCAATCTATTGAGCATGGCAACAGTAACTTATTTATCAAATTTTGAAGCTGTATCTATAAGACTTTGGAAGATTTAGTTTTCTCCGATTTGCCACGCCCCCAAGAGGCGGATATATATAATTTTTCATAATTTTGTCAAAACGGTCAAGCCTAACGTCTGTGTCAATTTTTGGAACTCTAGGTGTAAAATTGTAGACGATATAGTTTTTTCCGATTTGCCACGCCCCTAATGGGCGTAGATATATATTCTTTATCTTTTTTTCTAGGGATGGTTGATACAAATATATATTTTAAGTTTCAAGTGTCCGGCTTTAACAGCGTCCAAAATATTGAAGGATTTATGTTAAGCACTATATAGACTTTCCCGATTTGCCAAGCCCCAAGTAGGCGTGGATATATAATTTTTTGATCAATCTGAAGGGAAGGCCAAAAGTATATTACTTTCGTAATTTGGGTGCTCTAGCTTCAAAACTGTAGAAGATATAGTTTTATCCGATTTGCCACGCCCCAAAAGGGCGTAGATATATAATCTATATCTTTTTGTATTTGGGTGCATATCAGGAGTATATATTCCAAATATCAAGTCTCTGACTTTAATAACGTCGAAGTTATCCCACTAAAACATTTCTTAAAACCGATCTGTCCTATGGGAGCTATAGGATATAGTCATCCGATCCGGATGATTCCGAGATATACAATGCCTGCAGCACATTCCAGCCTATGTGCAAAATTTCAGCTCTGTAGCTCTTATAGTCTCGGAGGAGATTGCGTTGATCCAGACAGACGGACAGACGGACATGGCTATATCAACTCAGCTCGTCTTGCTGATCAAGAATATATATACTTTATATGGTCGGAGATGCTTCCTTCTCTGCGTTGCAAACTCCTGACCAAAATTAATATACCCTTTTTGCAAGGGTATAAAAAAAATGTAGCGGTTTCGAACCTGCGAGTAATCGTTTGTAAGTCACCATCTCTAATTATACCACAACACTTTCTTCATATTGATCCCAGTGACAAAGACTTATTTGCAACTAACATAAATAAATATATTTTGTAAGATGTGGAGCCGATATCCCAAAAATAAATAGCACCAAAATTGTATTTTATTTACAAAAAGCTTAATGGTAACTAGAGATGGCCATCGGGATCGGGATTTTCCTGACCCGAACAAAGACTTATTTGCAACTAACATAAATAAATATATTTTGTAAGATGTGGAGCCGATATCCCAAAAATAAATAGCACCAAAATTGTATTTTATTTACAAAAAGCTTAATGGTAACTAGAGATGGCCATCGGGATCGAGTTTTCCTGACCCGAAATTGTCCCGAAACAATTTTCGGGCTTGTTGGGAAAGATTCTAAAAAATTCCAGGTCGATCGGACAAATGCTTGATCCCTACATCAAGGTGGCATGGCAAGAGATTCTAGAGATATGGTTATGAGCAGAGGTGAAAATGCCGCCATCTCAGAGCATATCTCTAGAATTTCTTACCATGATCATGACCAAGCACGTATCGCAAAAAACCAGATATTAAAGATGATCTTAAACCGACCGCACGAGAAATCAACTATAAAGCCGATTAATGAGTTTATCGATCGTAACAAAAACAAATTTAAATTTACTACCTAGTAGGATAAATTAGTTTTCTAGAAGCTTTAGCCCTTTAGTTAACTAATTTAGTTATAAGTGTAGTTATAAGCCAGCTTCTCAAGGTTTTTTTCAATGCCTTATTTTCCATGCTTATAAAATAACATATTTATACAAACATATAATATTAAATCAAAAAAATATTTTTCAGTTTTTAAGATAAATGTATCTCATCTCTATATTCTCATATACGCTAGCGTTAAGCAACCTTCTGTATATTTTTTTTAAACACTTTAAATGTAAACAGAATGAATTATATCATCATTAAGTTTGCTATGGCTTACTTTCAGAAGCACCTTACACAAAAATCTGCTGGGAGGCCTTGCATACCAGAATGAGTGTGGAATGACATTTTCTTACGTTTAACACCCTATTGGGCAAAATGGGCTCATGCTTGCTGCACCAAGTCAAATTACTACAATTACATACATATACAATTCGAGTGCTGAGAGTGAGCAACAACATTGTATTATCATGAGCTCTCTGCTCTTTAAAACTATGAAGTCGCATTGATCAATGAAGACTTCGAGAGAGTAAGGGACCCCCATAAAAAATAAAAAGGAACGCTCTAGTAGGGTCTACCCGACTACGAGATGCCCTAATTCCTAAGTCCAAGTCCGAGATGATTACAATCTAGCTTACATCTTTTATCAATACATATTACCCTCAGTGCGAACATACACACGCACACATGCAACCGCGTAGTTGATTTGAATGTATGTGTGCACACGTATAGAGTAAATTATAGGCGGTTGGCGCTGCTGCCCCGTGCTTTTGCCAATTGACAAAATGTTTTTTTTTTTAATAGCTTCTGTGTTACTAAGCGTATTTTTATCAAATGTTCTGCATTGAATGCTTTTATTTCATTGAAAATACGGTTTTGTCTAAAAATTAAATTTTCTTTTCTTTCTTTTAGGGCGTCTCAAGTTCTTTGTTCCCTCGAGACCAACTAGGTATTTCCGCCCTTTACATTTATCACAGTGCACAACAGATTACTCTCTGCATAATACTTTATATGTGATTTTTCAGAATTATGATCAATTTTGTAACGTCTTCTTATCTGAACTCTCTCTTCCAATAATAAAATCCTTACTTTCAGCTTATCTTCGGGAAATCACTGACAGTACCTAGCTATGACTAGGGGCATAGCCGGCCGGACTGGCAAAAATCACCCCCATCATTTCCAACTGAAATCACTATCCACTTTTTATACTCTGTTCCCAAAGGGAAAAATCGTATATTGGATTTGTGCAATGTCCGTCTTGCTGTCTGTCCATCTGTCTGTATGAACGCGCAGCATTTGGACACCATAGAAGCTAGAGGCTTGTAATTTGGACTATATACTCGTGTGCATCCGCGTCAAGTTTGAGTATTTTTCCGATATGCCCACAGGGGGCGTGGCAAATCGGGAAATACTATATATATTAAGACTAAAACGATGTTATTTTCGTCAATATTGCAGTCTAAGAAATTGGATTTAGAATATATATTCGTGTACACCACGCGGACGTTTTAATATATAGTTTATATATCTCCGCCCATTGTGGGCGTGGCAAATCGCATAAAACTATATCTTCTACAGTTTTGAAGCTAGAGCATCCAAATATGGCATGTGGGTTACTGTTGACCTTCCCTTAAGATAGATCAAAATAAATATAAACACGCCTCCTGGGGGCGTGCCAAATCAGGAATATATATTTAGCGATTTGTATAAATCCTATAATATTTTGAGCGATATAAGAGCTAGAGACTTGAAATTTGGAATACATGTGCAAGTAGATCATCCGGAATCAAAAATATATATTATAAATAGATTATATATAGATTACGCCCATTGAGGGCGTGACAAATTGCATAAACTTGTTTCTCCTACAGTTTTGGAACTAGAGCGTCCAAATTTTGCATGTGGGATTCTGGTGACCTCCTCTTTGATGAATCTAAAGTTATGTATCCACGTTCTCTGGGGGCGTGGCAAATCGGGAATTAGTATATCTTTTACTAAAGCCGTGTTAATTTCGGCAATATTTCCGTCTTAGAGTTGGGATTTGGAATATGTATAATAGTATCCTACCTCTACCGAAAAAGATATATATAGCTACGCTCATTTGGGGTTGGCAAAGCGTCTTAGAGGTAGAGCATCCAAATTTGACATGTGGGTTACTGTTCTTGAAATTGAAATTTATGAAAAGAAATAAATAAATAAATAATAATCAATATGTAAGCCACCGTAAGACAAATTCTAGTTGACCTTACCAGGCATTGAAACCAGGGTCTTCGCTACCACAATTCTTTTTACCAAATCACACATATATTCAATTTCGTGCATCTTCGTAAAAGAGACGCAGTGGTGGTGGGTAAAATCGGTGGCATGCGAAGCGTGTGACCCAGGTTCTTTTCCAATCGCTGCCGCGTGATATTATCATTTAATAAAATATTTTGTATACCCTGAACCCATTGAAAATGGGAAATCAGGGTATAATGGTTTTGCAAAAGTATGTAACAGGTAGAAGGAGGCGTGGCAGACCCCACAAAGTATATATATTCTTGATCAGGGCGACGAGCTGAGTCGATTTAGCCCTGTCCGTCTGTCTGTCCGTCCGTCCGTCCGTCCGTCTGTCCGTATGTATGAACGCGTCGATCTCAGAATATATAAGAGCTAGAGACTTCAAATTTTGCATGATGGTCTGTGTATACAGCGCGCATATCGAGTTTGTTTTAGATATCGATAAATTTTTCCGTTTCAATGATATCGATTTAAAACGTTATCAAGATTCAGTTTTTTGACCATATCTTTTACATATTTTTAGCTACAGCTACCAAATTAGCTTTTGTAAATAAAATACATATTCTATTTTTTCATATTTTGGATACCGGCTCCACATTTCCCATTTTAAATTTATTTAAAAAAAAAATTATCAAATCCACAATTTAATTTTTTTAAATTTTTAAGTAAAAACCGTATTTTCAATAAATTAATAGCACTCAATGCAGAAAATTGCATTCAAATCCGTTAAGTAATACAGAAGTTATTAAAGGAAGCATTGTAAAAGCACGCGGCAGCAGCGTGTACGTGTACACACATACATTCAAATCAACTACGCAGTAATCGGCGAGCGTGCTTCTGTGTGCATGGCATGTATATGTGTGCATGTGTATACAAATGTGTGCATGTGTGTATGTGTGCATGTGTATATGTGTGCATGTGTATATGTGTGCATGGGTATATCTGTGCACGTGTATATGTGTGCATGTGTATATGTGTGCATGTGTATAAGCGCGCAGAGGTAATATGTATATATAAAAGATGTAAGCTAGGTTGTTTTAATCAGCTCGGACTTGGTTCAGGGGATCTCGTAGTCGGGCAGACCCGACTAGAGCTTTCTTACTTGTATTAAATTGATTTTTGAAATAAGGAGCCGTTTGAATGAATTGATTTTCTAAAATGTGAAGCCGGTATCCAAATTATAAAAGATATAAAATGTGTATTTTATTTAAAAAAAGCTTAATGCTAAATTTTGTGACTGTAGATAAAAAGATGTAAGAAATATGTTAAAAAACTGAAACGTTTTAAATCGATATCATTGAAACAGAAAAAGTTATCGAATATACATTGACCCTCGTGCAAAATTTCAAGTCTCTAGCTCGTATAGGTTCTGAGATCGATTCGTTCATACATGCGGACAGACAGACAGACGGACTAAATTGACTCAGCTCTTCGCCCTGATCAAAAATATATATAATTTATGGGGTCTGCCATGCCTCCTTCTATCTAATTCATATTTTTAGCTTAGCTCACCTAATTTTGTAGTTAGCTCTTTGTATATAAAATACAATTTTGGGTTTTTGTTTATGTTTTGGATACTGGCTCCAAATTTAACAAAACTTAATTTAATTGACGTTCAGTGTCAAATATAGCCATAATTTAATTTTTTTACTTATATAGGTAGTATCGCCTATTCTCTAATAATAAAAGGTTCAATGCACAAATGTTCTGTTTACTTGTTTACAATAATCTCCTCTCAGAAGGGAAGCGATGAGACCTCCCGATGTGGAAATTTTGCAAATATTTCTGCACTTCTGCTTGTGCGTACACATTTACATATGTATATACAAATACAATTCGAGAGACCTCTGAAAGTCAGCACCAACAATGTATTGTGTGCAGGTCGCACTTACGCTTATCTCGCTTCATCTCACTTGATTTATCTGCTTTTAAATACTGTAAACTCCCACTGCTTAGTGAAGATTACAAGAGAGTAAGGGAACCGAGCAAATACGAAGTTGAGTGGAACCTGTCCTGTTCCATCTGTGTTGTATGGTTAGTGATAGGTTCTATGATAGCGAAACTAATGGAACAAGACTTTCAGTAGAATCATTAAGCAACTGCCAAGTAAGATGCTACGTTGTGCAAAAAAGTTATCAATGAATTAAGAGAAACCCAAAAGAAAAAGTTCGAGGCTTTGAAGAACCTGAAAGCTTTACAATGCGAAAAGAATCCGTAGAAAATCCGAAAAAAAATCAAAACTAAATAAGATAAAAAAAGTTGTATTAAGTAAAATTGTTGTATAGCTGAGTTGTAGTAGCCAAAACTGGTTAGTTTACCATCACTATCATCACCATCATGTTTACCTACACTGAAATGCTAACAAGAGGAAAATCATGTATTCATTTGAAGCGCGGCCGCTGAAATGAACAGTCAAACATTAAATATAATTATTTTAATCTCTACTACAATAGCAATCAGATTGCAAGTGTTATTAGACAGATAAGAAGACTATTTACGATTGGTGATACGCATACAGTCGATGAGAGTTCTAAGTTAACGCAAATGTTGCACAGATGAAGCTGCATTCCTCATAGCAGCAGAGTGTGCAGTATTCGTCACTTCCACAAAAATATTTAGCCGAGCCGCGATAGATGAAATCCAGCTGTTATAGACTCCCAGCAGTGAAAAGCGAGAGTGAAAATTCCGATCTCTCCCTGCACAACTCTCTAATTACTGGGACAACGACGCTGATTTTTTGTAATCTGTGATCAATTTGCTGCATCAGCAAAAAAAAGCTAAGAAGCATTATTGAAAAGTGTAGATTATAACGATTCCGAAATACTAAGCTAGAAGTTGACGAAACGCATCGAAGTGAATCTTCGCTGGTTTTAAGTTTGCCTACGAGAAATGTAAACAACGCTTCTGGTTCTTGTAACTGAAAATTTGACAACATTCAGATATTTTAAGCTATGGCTTAACTCCAGTTCTAAGCAATTTGGCGCAACACCAACAATTGCTATTTTCGCAACTTTTCTGCCATTGCTTTCGAATAGTCCCAAACTCCAAGTTAAGAGTAGCCAGTGATACAGCTGCTGTATGGAGTAAATGACCTGTATCAATGACTTCAATGTGTATTTAATATTTTGCTTGCATTTCAATACAATCCCCGTCAAGTATTTGCCGGCAACATGATGAGCATTGAATCTTTTCAAAATGTTCGATGTGCACTGACACACACACTGACAGTGAAGGTTGAACTTAAAGTGAAATTAGTGAAAGACTATATCCTGCGAAGTTGGCTAGTGAGTTAGTTTTGATCTTCGTATTTACGTATATTACATATCCACGCCTTCGAGGTGAGTGGCAAATCGGAAATTTTTATATGACAAATAGGATAGATCATCTATTATTTTGGGCACTATTAGAGCAAGTGACTTGAAATTTGAAACATATGTACATACATATGTATGTTTGTACCCCTAGGAAAAAATATTTTCCATATCTACGCCTTTTTAGGGAATGGAAAATCGTTAAAAGTTGTATCACCTACAGTTTAGCACCTAGAAGTTAATCTTCGCTTCTTCTAAAACTGTATTAAGAATAATATATGTATGACCCTTTAAGGCGTGGTAAATCTGGAAAGCTGTATATTCTGGTTTTTACCGAGATCTCCAAAATATGACAGTTAAGTTTCTGTTGAACTTCTTGGATGTGTGGAAAAATGAACTGTATCTTCCACAGTGTAGCGCTATAATCATCATAGTACAACATTTGAACTTTACAATTTTCGGCCGTGTCGATGTCAGCTTAGCCTTCTAAATTTCCATACTTTTTTACTTTACTATCACTTTTTTCACTTACTCATAACTCACTAACTCATAGTAAACAGTCTTGACGATATAATCTACATATAAGCAAAAATTAAACTTTTAAGCAAAACAAAATATGTTAAATTTTGCATTTTTTTCTTTGTATAACCTCATTGTTAATATACTGAATATCTATTAAATACAAGCACATACATACATATAAAGAAACAATACTTTCATATTCTCAATTTTTTTATTTTAGGTATATTCAGTAAATAGTATTGCACAGTTGGTTTCATTCGATTGCACTTTCTTTGTTTTTTATTTTAATTTATATAGGGTCTGCAATAGCTATAAAATATTTTGTGTATGTTGGAACTTTTCTTATGTTATAGCTGCAACAACAAAACCCTGACTAGAGCGAGACACAAACATTGTCCTTGCTTGCTGGTGAAAATGCGTACACTTTTGGGTTGTGGTGTATACTGTTTTCAGGTGCGTATTTTTTAATAACTCGCACTTAACATGTAATGTAGAAGTATAAATGCAAAAATATTTGGACCAACTAATTCGGTCACAGGTCATTTGTTGGTGGAGATCAAACAATAAAAAGCCACAACAATGTCGGAGAGAACTGTCCGAAAGTTACACAAATGATATTATACTATACAAATGTAAATACAAGTGTACATATATGTACATATGTACATATCTTAGTCATGTACATATGTACATATGTTAGTCATGTACATATGTACATATGCATATTTATTTTTTTTATATTTAATAACGTGGGTATGCACTTAAATTTTAATTTCCTAAAATATAAAATTAAAAAATTCGCTACAATTCACTGAAATTACCAGTATATAAATCATTAGTTACCTTTCAAAGAATGACTCTGATTTAAACAATTTTTTGTTTTTACTTATAGTTTTCACGTCGAATTTTTTGTTCACAGTATGCACTAAAATATTCCCAAGGGGATAGTTAATTCACAAACAATCAACATTTCGTCTAGAGTATTTTTTTTAAACAATTACTTGATTATGTATAATTGCCCATATACATACTTTTGGTATTTAAGCAGCTTTAAAGGAAAAAAATAATACAAAAAAATGTTCTTAGTTGGCGTTTGACTTCACGCTGGTAGTCTGAGTAAATGATGCACTCTCGACAAGGACGTCCGCCGCACATGACACTCAGACCTAGCATTCACAGCTAGAAAATGTGGAAAAATGGATTTTTCTGCGCTGTGCTTTCCCTGCTTGCGCAGAGCTTCTTTAGAGAGAGATACAATTAAAGAGACAAAAAGTAATATACTCACTGCATCAGTGAGTAAGAGAAAAGTAGACAGCTCTCAATTGCTATTGTAATTACTTAAATGTTTGACAAACTTACCCTCTGTTGGGGTGCGAAACTGTGTAACTGCCATTTTGTAATGGAAACAAGAGAGACAGTATCAGTAAAAGACCTAAAGAGAGAGCCTTTACAAAAGAGAAATTGATTTTGTTATAGAATGAGCTTCCCTGTTTTTATTTTTGTTGCGTTATCGCGTCGTGACATGAAAATATTGCTAGATGGAATTCAATTTAAATTTTAGCGCAGGTATTGGGACAAATCCATATGTATGTTTGTATAAAATTACAAAATATAAGTATTAGTATTTAATTAATATTTATTATATTCATACGTTTTTATACTCGATCACAAAGTGAAAAGAGTATATTGTTTTTGTGCAATGAAAGTCTTGCTAACTGTCCGTCTGTCTGAATGAACATGCAGTATTTGGACACCTTTACAGCTAGAGACTTGAGATGTGAAATAAATATTCGTGTGTACCCGCGTCAGTGTTTTACCGATACAACCATTGGGGAGTGGAAAATCGGGAAATACTATATCGATTAGAACTAAAACGCTGTTGTTTTCGTCACTATTGCGGATTAAGTACTGCGATTTGGAATATATACTCGTGTACACCACCCCGACACAAAAAGATATGGTATATATATCTACGCCCATTGTTGGCTTGGCAAATCGAGAAAAACAGTATCTTCTACAGTTTTAGAGCTAGAGCATCCAAATTTGGCATGTGTGATACTGTATTCCTTTTCTTAAGATAAACAAGTAAGAAAGCTCTAGTCGGGTCACAGCCCGACTACGCACTACGCATATACACATGCACACATACACACAGGCACGCATATACACATGCACACATATACACATGCACACATATACACGTGCACACATATACACATGCACACATTTGTATACACATGCACACATATACATACCATGCACACAGAAGCACGCGCGCCGATTACTGCGTAGTTGATTTGAATGTATGTGTGCACACGTACAGGCTGCTGCCGCGTGCTTTTACAATGTTTCCTTTAATAACTTCTGTATTACTTAACGGATTTGAATGCAATTTTCTGCATTGAATGCTATTAATTTATTGAAAATACGGTTTTCACTAAAAAATTTGAAAAAATTAAATTGTGGCTTTGATAATTTTTATTTTTAATAAATTTTTTTTGTGAAATGTGGAGCCGGTATCCAAAATATGAAAAAATAAAAAATGTATTTTATTTCCAAAAAGCTAAAAACAAAATTTGGTAGCTGTAGCTAAAAATATGTAAAAGATATGGTCAAAAAACTGAATCTCGATAGCGTTTTAAATCGATATCATTGAAACGGAAAAATTTATCGAATATCTAAAACAAATTCGAAATTTTTTTGCTGTATACACAGACCATCATGCAAAATTTGAACTCTCTAGCTCTTATATGTTCTGAGATCGACGCGTTCATACATACGGACAGACTGACAGCTGAGTCGATATAGCCATGTCTATCAGTCTGTCTGTGGTTTACGAGACCATAATACCTAGAGATACTAAATTGACTATGTAGGTTTCTGTGGTGCAAATACAGATAATAAACTTTTTAAATTTTGGATACCTCCCCCATTAGCCCTATAAGTGGGAAAAACGTATTTCAAATACTAGGGAGTTGGGACTTTGCATATATACACCTTTCGATGTCCATATTATGTATTGAAAATTTCATTAAGAAACTAGATCTGGAACCGAAGTTATTTGACAATCAATTCCTCATAATGCTGCCCAGAATGCATCCCAAGCGCAGCCTTGTAAGTAAGCGGCGCGAGTGCTTGTGTATGTACATATATATGTTCGTGTGTGTGTGCGCGCAGAGGGTAATATGTACAGAGAAAATATGTAAGCAAGATTTTTTAAAACACCGCCTCGGACTTGGTTCAGGGGATCTTGTAGTCGGGCAGACCCGACTAGAGCGTTCTTACTTGTTTGTCTTCACCATTACATTTTTACAAAAACAATTTAGAATTATTTGTCTTCAGTTAGTATAAAGCTTTTGGAAAACTTATTTGGAATGTTGCGACTCATATTTATTTTGAGTTATTATAACAGCTTTGTTCTATTTTTATACCCTGAACCCATTGAAAATGGGAATTCAGGGTATAATGGTTTTGTGACAATGTATGTAACAGGCAGAAGGAGGCGTGGCAGACTCCATAAAGTATATATATTCTTGATCAGGACGACGAGCTGAGTCGATCTAGCCATGTCCGTATGTCCGTCCGTATGAGCGCAGTGATCTCGTAAACCAGAAACGCTAGAGATTTGAAATTTTAAATATATATTCATGTATACCATACGCAGTACAAGTTTATTTTTTTTTCGATAACTCATCCTATTTCCTTGTTATCGATAACAATCTATATTTTGACTTTGTTTTTAAGCTATTACTTTAAGACCATAATAGCTAGAGATACCAAATTGATTATGTAGGTTTCTGTGATGCAAATACAGATAATAAACTTTTTAAATTTTGGATACGTCCCCCATTAGCCACAAAAGTGGAAAAAACGTATTTCGGATACTAGGGAGTTGGGATTTCGCATATAGACACCTTTGGATGTCAATATTATGTCCTGAAAATTTCATTAAGAAACTAGATCTGGAACCGAAGTTATTTAACAATCAATTTCTCATAGTGTCGCCCAGAATGCAGCCCAAGCGCAGCCGCTAAATCATGTACGCAGTAAGCAGCGCGCGTGCTTGTGTATGTATATGTGTGCGTGTGTGTGTGCGCGCAGAGGGTAATATGTACAGATAAAAAAAGTAAGCTCGGACTTGGTTCAGGGGATCTAATAGTCGGGCAGACCCGACTAGAGCGTTCTTGTTATACCCAGAACCCATTGAAAATAGGAAATCAGGGTATAATGGTGCAATAAGTATGTAACAGGCAGAAGAGGCGTGGCAGACAAAGTATATATATTCTTGATCAGGGCGATGAGCTGTGTCGATTTAGCCCTGTCCGTCTGTCTGTCCGTCCATCCGTCCGTTCGTCCGTCCGTCCGTCCGTCTGTCCGTATGTATGAACGCGTCGATCTCAGAACCTATAAGAGCTAGGGACTTCAAATTTAGGATGATGGTCTGTATATACAGCACGCATATCAAGTTTGTTTTAGATATTCGATAAATTTTTCCGTTTCAATGATATCGATTTAAAACGTTATCAAGATTCAGTTTTTTGACCATATCTTTTACAAATTTTTAGCTACAGATTAAAAATTTTGTTTATAGCTTTTTGTAAATAAAATACATTTTCTATTTTTTCATATTTTGGATACCAGCTCCACATTTTACAAAAAAAAATTTATTAATAAAATAAAATTATCAAAGCCACACTTTAATTTTTTCAAATTTTTTAATAAAATTAATAGCATTCAATGCAGAAAATTGCATTCAAATCCGTTAAGTAATACAGAAGTTATTAAAGGAAACATTATAAAAGCACGCTGCAGCAGCCTGTACGTGTGCACACATACATTCAAATCAACTACGCAGTAATCGGCGCAAATGCTTCTGTGTGCATGGTGTGTATATGTGTGCATGTGTATACAAATGTGTGCATGTGTATATGTGTGCATGTGTATATGTGTGTATGTGTATATGT
>JAWNOY010000003.1:0-18701 GCA_035045545.1 Drosophila gaucha | reverse complement strand
TGTATATGTGTGCATGTGTATGTGTGCCAGTGTATATGTGTGCATGTGTAGGAAGCGCGCAGAGGTAATATGTATAGATAAAAGATATAAGCTAAGTTGCTTAAAACATCAGCTCGGACTTGGTTCAGGGGATCTCGTAGTCGGGCAGACCCGACTAGAGCTTTCTTACTTGTTCCGTATAGTCTTTAAGTGTCTGACAGTGGAAGGTTTCCCAAACGCTTTGAGCATGCTAATAATCTTCAGCTGAGCACTCGCTATTCGATAGTCTATTGAAAAACTGTTCTCTTGACGGCAAAGTGTTATCATGCAGGCGGTCGTATGAGCTTAAATATTCATATGGAAATACACCTTTTCTGCGCATTAAATTCACCTGACCGCCATCATCATCGTGGGGGAAAAAGCTCTTGGTAGTTAGCAAATCTTTTAATTCAAAATTGGAGCTCAAAGTATGTAGACTTGCGGGCATAAAACGAAATGAATTTAAAAATCGTAATTCTATTCTCGTCTCAGCTATATGTATAAAGTTACTTATTAAGAGGGAGAACTTTAATGTCGCCCGGTACTTTAGATAATTCTCGCACAAACAAATGTGCATCATATCAAGAGATATTATGAAAGAAAATTGATATAAAAGTGGGGACTTTATAATTAAGATTGCACGCATTGTGTGCTGCTCCTCTAAAAGACCCATTCAAATCACAATGATCTCTAACTGGGTCGCTTAATAAAGGCTTATTAAAAATATGACAATTTACTAAATCTGTAAAGATTTTCTTATCTGCCGGATTCATCACTAACGGCACAAAGCTATTTAGATGACTCGTGTAAACCATTGTAATAACAGCAATTAATGAGTCTGTAAAAGATAAGCATACTTTTTATTCATCTTTAAAATGCAAAACACACACACACACACACACACACACACACACATACCTTGTTAAGCTCTTAATCCAAACATAAAGGGAAATATTTTCGCCCTCCAGAAGTAGTAGGTTTATATGTATCTGCTGTTTCTGCGAGGTCAGGTACAAGGGTCCAATCACCCTACCTATTTCTGAATCATATCCAAAAAGGCTTACACTCAGTTCACGAATTTGTTTCTCAAATTTTCGTATGCCTTGGACTTTGAGTGGAAATTTTAGATTTTCGAAATTCACTTGTAACGAAGAATCTATTTGAATTGAAGGGCTCTTTATATCAGAAATGTTGTACGGAAAACATCGATTGCTGTTAGATTGAGCTGGCTTCAGCGCTAATATCAGTGCCCATTTGAAGCAAAACACATTCACTACAGCTTTTTTCAATGCAAACCTCTTCGGGGTGACGATAAAACTTGAGCCTTTTAATGAACTGTATTTGTTGAAGTTCATCTCGATGTAAAGAATTTTCGTTAGAAGCCAGCCGCTGTCAAGCTCCTGGAACTTATCCATTTTCGCACTTATCACCGCCGCCTGACTCGCAAACAGATCCTTCAAATCTTTCCAAATTGTAGCCACAACCATTGATGTATGATGGGATTTAATCATAAACGTCAGCTCATCATCCTTCATCTTCATATACTCCCCAAACAGCTCGAAATTTATTTTACAAGCTGCATGGATCTCCAGACATCGTTGCAATATTGGTATCAGAGAAGCCCCCGCCTGGGCGAGAAAGTCCTCAGGCAATTGTATCATTTCCCTGCTGACGCTGGGGTTGCTATTATCACTCTCATAGCGATACGTCGACATGCGATTGTGGAAAGCACTCGATATTTGCTTCACGGATGCATCCAAGGGCTTACATGCATTTGGTACTATTTACACAACTATTTGTGGTACTATTTACACAAACTTTACACTCAGCACAATACCGATCCATTTAATTTATTTTTGTTTGTTTTTTTTTTTAGTTTCGACTCTTACTGAAGCACTACACAGAAGCGTTCTGAATATTAAATCGTTCTGAATCTAAGTCAAGAATTTCACCATTCGCAAGCCTAAACATAAGCATGTGTCTCAAATCAAACTCCAAAACATAAACAGATATAGCTCCATTCCAATCTGGAGACAGCCATCAAGTCGCTCTCACCTAAAGGCTTAAACATAAAGAACTCTCGCTCTTTTATTATTCAAAACATATTCCAGTTGACATTGAAGTCATCTGGCGAACACAAAGATCAAACACTTGCGCATGCCACTTGACAGCCATCCCATGAAATATATACATACATATTCATATGTACATACATATATGCATTTACCGTACTTAAGCCGGGTGCACAACTCGAAACCAATAAAGAATTCGGTTTTTTGTTGTAGCAACGTCGCATCGCTAAAACATACTCACGCATTGTATAATATCTATGTGTGTATGTATGTATTTATGTTTGTATGTTTGTATATGAAATACAAATCCCCCAAAAAACACCGCGCTAAGCAATCCCCTCTCTTTATCCACACTTTAAATAAAAAATAATAAAACAGAAACACATGTCCAGCACATACAGCTCCTACGATATTGCCATTGATATTTAATATATGTGTACATATGTATGTATGTATGTTTGTATGTATGTATTGATGTTTATGAAATATGCCGTTACAATACGGACACACTCACACACCCTCTCCCCAGCAAGATCATGCGTAAAGATCAAGCACGTGAGCACGCCACTTGACAACCAACCCAAAAAAAAACACATATGTATGTATATACCGGCTGCACAACCCGAAACCAACACAAAACAAAAATATACATACATATATGTATTTACTACATATATACAACGATCAACCCAAATCTGTTTATTCTGCTGTAGCGAGCTGACAGGGATCATTCACACATCAAAGAATTTCATGCACCACTCAAAAAACATTTATTAATTCTTCCTGTTTATTTAATATGTCACCCAACATACACCCCCCTCTAATCATACCCCCACTCCAATATTGTTTATAAATATGACGCCCCAACACCCCCTATAAACATACCCCTCTCTACCCTAACTTTAAGAAGTGTAAACCAACACTTTAAGTAAAAAAACCCATAAAAAACCCATTAAAAACCAATTCCAAGAAAAACCCATAAGTCATGCCCATAAAGATCCAGAACATACATTTCCTATCTACTGCCGAGGTTTGCTAAACGTCTTCAGTACTTAGCATAATTAGTCTAGATTTTTGTCTCTACTGAATCCGATGCTTTTCGATCCAGTAAACAAAAATCCTTGAATGACCAAGAGATTCTTTGGGATTGAGCACGCGAATTTGAATGCAGAAGCATCCTGATTTCGAACTTTGCAATGGACTGTATTTATTGAAGTTCATTGTTGGGCGCAGCACGAGCAGCACAGACGAGCGGTCACCTTGAAGAGAGCAACGCAATTGGAAGAGCAGCTGTGCATGTGGCTGCTGCTCTCTCTTAGATAATCGCTGCCCTTCATGCTCTCCCTTTTCGGTCTAATTCGCACTCTCCGTGCAACCGCATTGTTAAGCTGACATATATAGTTTGTAGTTGCTTTTAATAACCTTTGGCGGACAGCACGACACTTTGGTCTTGCTTGCTCGCATTTGCTCATTAAGTTTATAGTGCTCTATTGTTCTTGGCTGATCGCACGGCATTTGGTCGCTTGCATACAGTGTTTAATAGCAGCAAGTTGTTATCTGGCTGATCGCACGACACTTTGGTCGCTTGCACACAGTGTTAACATATAACTCAATAAAGCAATAAATAATACAACAACTTATAATTAAAATTATAACATACATAGCCAACGAAAAAGCTCGTTGACTTAACATTTGGTGACCCCGATGTGATTTAGTCTTTGTGAACATATATGTATAAACTAAACATACATATATCATAAATTGCATAGACTAACAAACATATGTACATACATATATATGCAATTTCTATGTGAGCAAAGGCATAAGCCGTGATTGCTTAAGTTGTGCAGTTTCGTTCGTCGCCACGCTATCAGTTCGCCCTCTTTACCAATGTTCGCAATACAGTAAAGCAATTACCAGTGCGTGTTAAAACATCGGCTGCATACTTATAAAGAGAATTTTTATTGCAATTTTCTCGGTTCTTAAAAATAAATTGAACGGACATAAATAATAGCGAATAACTTAAAGTGATTGTTCTAAGGCATTGTCGGTCAGCAGTGCGTGCGTATACATTCAAATAATTAATGTGCCGCTGGCTTTGCATACATACACATATGCACATACAAACATATGTATGCATACGCAGTGATCTGCACATTTGGTGTAATTTTCGTTTGCGCATCTTCGTCTTGCATTCTCGTCGTCTCGCTTGCAGTGGCGCCTGTTCAACAGTACACACACACAGACTCAAATACAAAGTGTTGTCGTTACAAGCATTTGCATACGTCCACACATACTTAAGTTGCTTCGAAGCGGTATCACGCAATCTCTATCGGTAATTCGCCTGTGCTTTACATCTTTGCGCGACATGGCAACTAAAGAAAGTAGTACAGCTGTGCGTGATGAGCGAGTGGTGTTTTACAAACGCAAAGTGCAATCGGTATACGAGCGGCTAAAGACTTTGCAAGCAAGGCTTGATTCTGAGCCAATCATTTAATGTGGCTCATGACGGCCTGGAAGAGCTAGACGTTGACGAAATGAATAGTGATCTGCGCACGAACTTTGATGAATTGATAATGTTTTTTCAATCATCAGTTCTGTCAGAAATGAAAGTCAGAACAGCACAAGTGTCAGTCTAAGCTGCGTTCAGTTCCGGCACTGCCACCACTAAGACTGCCTACGTTTAGTGGTGGATATGGAAAGTGGGACTCCTTTTATTCAATGGTTGCGGCAATGTCGGGCAATGTCGACACTGTAGCTCAAGCGGCTGTCGTGTTTCTGGAGCCAGGCATCATACGTTACTCCACCTTAACGACTCCAGCACATCGCGATTGGCACCTCAATCAAATCAGTCGACATCATTTTCAATGGCGCACAAGGTGTCAAATCCGTCCCAAAACGCACCTAATACTCTCGTCGCCCAAGATCTCAATTCTGATGTTGTGCTTTTGGCCACCGCAGTGGTTCTGGTCAGGAATTCTCTGGCACCTTCGTTCCATGTCGTGCACTTCTGGATTCAGGTTCTCAGCTTTATCTCATTACT
The DNA here is from genome assembly GCA_035045545.1 of Drosophila gaucha. NCBI lineage: Eukaryota > Metazoa > Arthropoda > Insecta > Diptera > Drosophilidae > Drosophila > Drosophila gaucha. The sequence continues at coordinate 13,568 of JAWNOY010000003.1, read as the reverse complement.
GCCAGACTTGCCAACCAACTGCAACTAAAAAGGACAAGGTCTTCGGCGATTGTTTGCGGTATTGGTGACAGCAGGATTTCTACTGACGGGCACACTGTTCACCTCAGTCTTCGCGCTCATTCATCGGAGTTTGCAGCCAATATCACAGCCATGGTAGCGTTCGGCATAACTGGCAGACAGCCAAGTTTCAATGTGGACACAAGCAATTGGAACATACCATCAAATATAACTTTAGCTGATCCAGCATTTTATAAGTCGCAGCGGATAGATTTGCTCATTGGATCCAGTTTGTTTTTTGAGCTACTAAGCGTGGGTCAAATCAAGCTGATGCCTGGATTACCGCTCATTCAAAAGACGCGGGTTGGTTGGGTTGTTTCTGGAGGCGGCGATCGACGTCAGGAGGCTGTTCTGCTGTCGTCAAATGTGACTTCAGAGCAGGATCTAGAGTTTAGCTGTGAAGATCAGCTTGATCATCTCGTTCGGCGTCTCTGGGAGGTCGATGGTTGCAGTGAGTCCTTCTCAAAGACTAACAAGGAAGAGTTGGACTGTGAGACACATTTTGTAAAGAACGTCAATCGGCTACCCACTGGCCAATACTCGGTTCGTTTGCCTGTTAAACCCAATTGTCAACTGCTGGGAGAGTCGTATCATCAGGCTCGGCGCAGATTTTGTCATTTGGAGCGCAAGCTGAATCGTTCGCCACATCTAAGGATCCAGTATTCGGAATTCATCAAGGAGTACCTCGAATTAGGTCACATGTCACGCGTTCCAGCCGAGTCGCTTCATCGCTGTAGATACTTTCTTCCACATCATTGCGTTATGAAGGAAGACAGCACAACTACGAAGCTTCGAGTTGTTTTTGACGGCTCAGCGGCTACCACTACTGGGTACTCGTTGAATGATGTCCTAATGGCAGGCCCTGTTATTCAACCTAAAATGATCCATATATTATTGCGTTTTCGATCGTATCCCGTTGCAATCACTGGAGATTTTTGCAAGATGTATCGGTGCGTGAGGGTATCAGAAGCTGACAGCTCCACTTTGAGCTGATGTATTGCGTCGTGATTTTTATGTCGACGACTTAATTTCTGGAGGCTGCTCAATTGAAGAAGCAAGAAATGTAATGCAGCAAACGTCGGACATTTTGGCTCGTGGGAAATTTAAACTTCGGAAGTGGTGCTCAAGCCATCCAAGCGTTCTTGACGGCGTGCCGGATGCAGATAAAGAGACATTTCTAAAATTCAATGATGGCAGCGACATCACAAAGACACTCGGTCTTGCATGGGATTCAGCATCTGATCAGCTGCTCTTCGCTTACCTAGCCTTACATTCGCAGTCCAAGCCTTGCAGGCGATCGGTGTTATCGGCCATCGCTCGATTCTACGACCCCCTTGGACTTGTGGGCCCAGTAATAACTAAGGCAAAAATCTTCTTGCAGCAGCTTTGGAGAAATAAGCTCGATTGGGATGAGAGTCTTCCTGCAACTTTGCACACAACATGGCTTGACATTTGCAATAATTTTGGCAGCGGTCATAGGAGCGCCTTTCCTCGGCTGGCCTTACTCCCGGAAGCAGAATTAGAGATCCACGGGTTTTGCGACGCTAGCATCGACGCTTACGGGGCTTGTATATACATAGTTTCTAAGGGACAGCAGTGCACCAGCAGACTGCTTTGCTCAAAGTCTCGAGTGTCTCCGCTAAAAACGCTTACGGTACCGAAACTTGAGTTATGTGGAGCAGACCTGTTGTCACGCTTGATGGACGAAGTATATCACATGGGCGTGTTTAAGGGCCAATTTTATTGCTGGTGTGATTCTACCGTTGCACTATCATGGATAAGTGATGTGCCTGGACGGTTTAATGTATTTGTTGCGAATCGAGTCGCAGCTATACAGGAGCTCACCTCAGCAATGAAGTGGCGTTACGTACCTACTGCATTTAATCCCGCTGACATGCTTTCTCGAGGTGCACTGCCCGCCGAGTTGAACGCTTCAGCACTTTGGTTCAGTGGCCCTAACTTCATATGCAAGGAACAATCCGAATGGCCAGCTTCCGTGGTGCCAGAGAGGACTGCAGCCGAGAGACGGAAGACTGTTCTTCTCATGAAATGCCCCGTCCATGACATTTCTTTCGATTGCAAGTATGCGAACTCCTTTGTTCGATTACAGCGAACATTCGCATACGTATCCAAGTTCATCTGTAGCAACCGCGGCCCTGGTATTGCTCTTGCAAACACACAACACGGCACGCAAATACTTATGCGTGTGATTCAGCGAACTAATTTTTGGAAAGATTTCAAAGAGCTTCAAAGCAAGGGCAGGGTGCATCCAACTAGCTGCCTTGCCTCCCTGTCGCCATTTATTGATAAAAATGGTTTGTTACGTGTGGACGGTCGTCTCAAAAACTCTTCGTTGGATTTTGATAGCCGACATCCGATTATCTTGCCCCGGAATCATCCGGTGACGCGTGCCATCATCACGCAGTTCCATCAACGAAACTTGCATGCTGGTCCTCAAGCTGTGCTAGCGTTGATTCGGTCCCAGTACCAGTGCCAATTGGTGGAAGGAAAACTGTGGCCAATGTTATCCAAAAATGCGTGATATGCTTTCGCGCCAAGCCTCGTCTAATGGAACATATAATGGCGGATCTTCCTAAGGATCGCGTTGAAGGTTGTCGTGCTTTTACAGTCACTGGAATAGACTTTTTTTTTGGTACAGGACTGACATGCGAAGTAAGGCTCCAGTAAAATGCTACATCTGCATTTTCGTTTGCTTCGCTACGAAGGCAGTCTGGATGGAGCTAGTCAAGGACTTGACTACAGCTGCATTTTTGCTGGCTCTCAAGCGTTTTATGTGTACGCGAGGAAAGCCAAGTCAGATTTGGTCTGACAATGCCACAAACTTCGTTGGAGCCCGCAATGAGCTTCAGGAGCTAAAGCAGCTATTCCTGTCAGATGCTCATCAAAGTGCAGTAATGAATTTCTGCCCTCCCCGGTAAACAAGTTGTTATCTGGCTGATCGCACGACACTTTGGTCGCTTGCACACAGTGTTAACATATAACTCAATAAAGCATTAAATAATACAACAACTGGCTTATAATTAAACACTGTATGCAAGCGACCAAATGCCGTGCCATCAGCCAAGAACAATAGAGCACTATAAACTTAATGAGCAAATGCGAGCAAGCGACGAATTAGACCGAAAAGGGAGAGCATGAAGGGCAGCGATTATCTAAGAGAGAGCAGCAGCCACATGCACAGCTGCTCTTCCAATTGCGATGCTCTCTTTAAGGTGACCGCTCGTCTGTGCTGCTGGTGCTGCGCCCAACATTCATCTCGATGTGAAGAATTTTCGTCAGAGTCCAGCCGCTGTCACGCTCCTGAAACTCATCCATTTCCGCACTTATCATCGCCGCTTGACTCGCAAATAGATCCTCCAATTCACTCTCAATTGTAGCCACAATCATTGATGTATGATGGGATTTAATCAAAAGCGTCATTTCATCATCCTTCATTTTCATGAACTCTCCGAACAGCTCGAAATTTACTTTACAAGCTGCATGGATCTCCAGACATCGTGTCAATATTGGTATCAGAGAAGACCCGGCTTGGACGAGAAGGTCCTCAGGCAATTGCATCATTTTTGCTAGGGTTGCTATTATCTCTCTCATAGCGAAACGTCGACATGCGATTGTGTAAAGCACTCGATATTTGCTTCACGCACGCATCCAAGGGCTTACATGAATTTGGTTTGTCATCATTTGTCCTCAAATGATAGCTCCATTTGGTACTGTTTACACAAACTTTACATTCAGCACAATACCGATCCATTTAAAATTATATTTCTTTTTTTTTTAGTTTAGGCTCTTATTGAAGCACTACAGAAGCGTTCTGAATATCAAATCGTTCTGAATCTAAGTCAAGATTTTCACCATCGCAAACCTAAACAAAAGCATGTGTCTCAGCCGATCGCAAACCGAACTCCAAAACATAAACAGCTATAGCTCCATTACAATCTAGAGACGGCCAACACTCACACATGTTAAATATTACGAAGAGAGCATTTCACTTTGCTTTTAATAAATACTTATACTCATTATGTAAATGTCACTTGAGTTAAGAATCGTTCTGAAAAGGAGTGTTTCTAAACATTAAAACTTTAACAACTCTCACTCTTTTAATCTTCAAAACATATTCCCACGACACTGACATTAACATTGACATTGACGTCATCTGGCGAACAAAGATTAAACACTTGCGCATGCCACTTGACAGCTAACTCAAAAATTATATGCATACATATTCATATGTCCATTTATATATATATATACCGTACTTAAGCCAACTGCAGAACTCGAAACCAATAAAGAATTCGGTTACTCACGCATTGTATAATATCTATGTGTGTATGTATGTATTTACGTATGTATGTATATGAAATACAAAATCCCCCAAAACACCCCTCTAAGCAAGCCCCTCCTTTCTATCCACACTTTACACTTAAATAATGTGTGTATGTATGTATGTATGTATACAGCTCCTACTACATTGACATTGATATTTAATATATATGTATATATGCATGTATGTATGTTTGTATGCATTGATCTTGCATACCACTTGACAACCAACCCAAATATTTAATATATATGTATGTATGCATATATGAATGTTTGTATGTATGCATTGATCTTGCATGCCCAAAAAATAACGTAACCCGAAACCAACACAAGCCACAAATATACATACATATATGTATGTACTAAATATATATACATAAATATATATAAGAGGGATCATTCACACATCCAAGAATTTTATGCACCATTCAAAAAACAATTAATAACTCTTCCTGTTTATTTTATATGTCACCCGAACATACACCCCTCCCCCCTAATCATACACCCCTCTCTAGCATCAATCTATAAAATGTACTCCAATGTTGTTTATAAATATGACACCCCATCACCCCCCTATAAACATAGCCCCTCTCTATCCACACTTTAAGAAGTGTAATCCGATACTTAAATAAAAAAAAACCATATAAAACCCATTAAAAACCACTTCCAAGCAGAACCCATAAATCATGCCCATAAAGATCCAGAACATACATTTCCTATCTACGTGAGGCTTTACAAATACATCGCAACAAAATCATTAAACGTCAACCACACCGAGTGACACCGCTACGGAATTCGGCAGGATTTTGGTGCAAATCGTCTGATGAACAGGGGCTCACATTTGCAGACCATTTAACTGAGCGCTTCACACCCCTAAGCACTGCATCAAGTGAGGACGTAGCTGATACAGAAAATACTCTCTCATCCCCTCTGCAAATGTCGCCACCTATTAGACCAATTCGCCTTAGAAAGGTTGACAGAGAAATTCGCAAACTTAAAAATAAGAAGGCTCCAGGTCTTGATTTAATTAATAATCAAATTCTAAAACAACTTCCAAAGCGAGCAATCCTTTTGCTTACACAATTTTTTAATACAAGCTTACGAATGCAACACTTTTCCACGCAATGGAAAACATCCAGGATAACCATGATCCTAAAGCCAGGAAAGCCGGAGCAGCATCCCGACTCGTATCGGCTTATAAGTCTACTACCATCGGTATCAAAAATTTTAGAGAGACTGATTGCTTCACGTCTCGTTGCCTACTGGAATCAGTATGAAACGATTCCGAACATCAACTCGGGTTTCGTGCTGGTCACAGGTTCATCGTGTGACAGACCACATCCTTAAAGCATTTGACCAAGGAGAATACTGCAATGGCGTTTTTCTCGATAGCAGGCTTTTGATAAAGTCTGGCACCCTGGATTACTGGCCAAGATAAAACAAGCAACACCAGCTAATATTTATTTGCTTAAAAAATCCTTCCTCTAGAACAGAAAATGCGTGCTACAAGTTCAACAGAGTCAATCTCCTACCAGACTAGTGCTAGCAGGAGTACCTTGCTCCACTTCTGTACTCGTTATTTGCTGCCGACATTCCAGACCCAAATGACATATCTGACATAGATCGCAAAAAAATGCTCGCGTCTTACGCACACACACACACACACACACACACACACACACACACACACACAGAGTTATTATACCCTTGCAAAAAGGGTATATTAATTTTGGTCAGGAGTTTGCAACGCAGAGAAGGAAGCATCTCCGACCATATAAAGTATATATATTCTTGATCAGCAAGACGAGCTGAGTTGATATAGCCATGTCCGTCTGTCCGTCTGTCTGTCTGTCTGTCTGTCTGTCTGTCTGTCTGTCTGTCTGTCTGTCTGTCTGTCTGTCTGGATCAACGCAATCTCCTCCGAGACTATAAGAGCTACAGAACTGAAACTTTGCACATAAGCTGGAATGTGCTGCAGGCATTGTATATCTCGGAATCATCCGGATCGGATGACTATATCCTATAGCTCCCATAGGACAGATCGGTTTTAAGAAATGTTTTAGTGGGATAACTTCGACGTTATTAAAGTCAGAGATTTGAAATTAAAAATATATACTCCTGAGTTGCACCCAAATACAAAAAGATATAGATTATATATCTACGCCCGTAGGGGGCGTGGCAAATCGGATAAAACTATATCTTCCACAGTTTTGAAGCTAGAGCATCTAAATTTGGAAAGTAATATACTTTTGGCCTCCCCTTCAGATTGATCAAAAAATTATATATCCACGTCTACTTGGGGCGTGGCAAATCGGGAAAGTCTATATAGTGCTTAGCATAAATATTCCAATATTTTGGATGCTGTTAAAGCCAGAGACTTGAAACTTTAAAACCACCCCTACAAAAAAAGATAAAGAATATATATCTACGCCCATTAGGGGCGTGGCAAATCGGATAAAACTATATCTTATACAATGTTACACCTAGAGCTCCAAAATTTGACACAGACGTTAGGCTTGCCCGTTTCGACGAAATTATGGAAAATTATATATATCCGCCTCTTGGGGACGTGGTAAATCAGAGAAAACTATATCTTCCAAAGTCTTATAGGTAGAGCTTCAAAATTTGATATACTGTTGCCCTGCTTAATAGATTGCCCAAAAACGATATATATCCCATTGTTAGAGGCGTGGCAAATCAGAAAAAGCCTGTATCTATATCCTTTGCAATTGCAAGGGTATTACCAAACTTTAGCCCATCCCTCTTGTTATGAAGCACATTGATAATCATTGGCAAGCAGACCTAGTTCAAATGGATAATTACACGACGTCAAATAAAAATCATCGATTTCTACTAACAGTAATTGACACATTCTCTAAATATGCATGGGGTGTAGCACTTAAAAGCAAAAAAGCATTGGACGTTGCTAAGGCAATGTTGAGTATATTTAAATTAGGACGAATACCCAAGAACTTGCCAACTGATGATGGTTAAGACTTTTTCAATATATCATTTAAGCAATAATTGACTCAATTTAATATTAATCACTATTCAACATATAGCAGCTTGAAAGCCTCAATTGTTGAACGATTCAATAGAACGATTAAAGAGATGATGTGGAACAACAAATAAAATGATGTAAAAATCTCTAAATAAACAAATTTGTTCAAGTATTTTTATTTTATTTATTCATCGTAATTTGGAGAAGGGGATCGTTGAGCATTTTTGTTTTAACCAGTTCTCTGGCACGTAGTCATATTCATTGTCGCCTGGAGAAGGAGATCGTTGAGCATTTTGCTCCAACCAGTTCAGTTCCCCTTCGGTTTCCGTCTCTGACACATAATCATCATCGTCTGGAGAATGGGTGCTACTGCTGCTATCGATGCTGATACCCGATGCTGATACAACATTCACTTGAATGAAACGCAAGTTGTATCTTCTTTGGAAGTATCTTCTTCTTCTACGAGGTGGTTCAGATGTTGAGGTTACTTCATTAACCTGTATATCCATATTATGACTGCTGATGCTTTTGCTGTTGCTGCTGCTGCTGCTGCTGCTGCTGCTGCTGCTGCTGCTGATGTCGACGACGAAATGAAAATCTGCAGTAGAATATGTGTGCTATTTTTCTTTGCTTGTTTTTTTTGTTTTTATACCCTTGCAAAAAGGGTATATTAATTTTGGTCAGGAGTTTGCAACGCAGAGAAGGAAGCATCTCCGACCATATACAATATATATATTCTTGATCAGCAAGACGAGCTGAGTGGATATAGCCATGTCCGTCTGTCCGTCTGTCTGTCTGTCCGTCTGTCTGTCTGACGGTCTGCCTGGATCAACGCAATCTCCTTCGAGACTATAAGAGCTACAGAACTGAAATTTTGCACATAAGCTGGAATGTGATGCAGGCATTGTATATCTCGGAATCGTCCGGATCGGATGACTATATCCTATAGCTCCCATAGGACAGATCGGTTTTAAGAAATGTTTTAGTCGGATAACTTCGACGTTATTAAAGTCAGAGACTTGAAATTTGGAATATATACTCCTGAGTTGCACCCAAATATAACAAGTAAGAACGCTCTAGTCGAGTCTGCCCGACTACGAGATCCCCTGAACCAAGTCCGAGCTGATGTTTTAAACAACCTAGCTTACATCTTTTATCTATACATATTGACTCTGCGCGCATATACACATGCACACAAATACACGTGCACACATTTGTATACACATCAGTGTTGCCAACTTTTGTTGAGCAAAAAAAGCTAGATCAAGGAAAAATAGACCCAAAATAAAGCGAAGTTTTCGGAGAAAAAAGCTGGGAAAAAAGCTTAATTTTCGAAGCAAATTTTGTATGATTTGTAGGAAAATGTATTGAATTCCTCAATTTTTCTGCAAAATTTTTCTTAATAAAAAAAAAAATGTCTTCAATAATGCAGTCATATTAATTTGGCAACCTTTTTTTTTTGCTAACCACAAAAATTTGTACTGAAATTTTCACCATTTTGTATTCAATTTTATAAGAAATCATGCAAATATTAAGTCAAATTAAAAACAGCTAAATCAGTTTTTAGAAAGCTATATTTCCCGCTATCCGCTGTTCTGGAATTTTTCCCGCAATTCCACTTTCAAAAAAGCCCGATTTGACGGGAAAAAAGCTGATTTGGCAACAGTGATACACATGCTCACATATACATACCATGCACACAGAAGCACGCTCGCCGATTACTGCGTAGTTGATTTGAATGTATGTGTGCACACGTACAGGCTGCTGCCGCGCGCTTTTACAATTAATAACTTTAATAACTTCTGTATTACTTAACGGATTTGAATGCAATTTTCTGCATTGAATGCTATTAATTTATTGAAAATACGGTTTTCACTAAAAAATTTATAAAAATTAAATTGTGGCCTTGATAATTTTTTTTTTATAATAATTTTTTTTTTGTGAAATGTGGAGCTGGTATCCAAAATATGAAAAAATAGAAAATGTATTTTATTTTCAAAAAGCTAAAAACAAAATTTGGTAGCTGTAGCTAAAAATATGTAAAAGATATGGTCAAAAAACTAAATCTTGATAACGTTTTAAATCGATATCATTGAAACGAATAAATTTATCGAATATCTAAAACAAACTTGATATGCGCGCTGTATACACAGACCATCATGGAAAATTTGAACTCTCTAGCTCTTATATGTTCTGAGATCGACGCGTTCATACATACGGACAGACGGACAGACGGACAGACGGACGGACAGACAGACGGACAGTGCCAAATCGACTCAGCTCGTCACCCTGATCAAGAATATATATACTTTATGGGGTCTGCCACGCCTCCTTCTGCCTGTTACATACTTTTTGCAAAACCATTATACCCTGATTTCCCATTTTCAATGGGTTCAGGGTATAAAAACATATAGAATATATATCTACACCTTTCGGGGGCGTGGCAAATGGGATAAAACTATATCTTCTACAGATTTGAAGCTAGAGCATCCTTATTTGGAAAGTAATATAGATTTGGCCTCCCCTTCAGATTGATGAAAAAATTATATATCCACGCCTACTTGGGGCGTTGCAAATCGGGAAAGTCTATATAGTGCTTAACATAAATATTCCAATATTTTGGAGGCTGTTAAAGCCAGAAGCTTGAAACTTAAAACATATATTTGTATCAACTGCCCATAGAAAAAAAGATAAAGAATATATATCTACGCCCATTAGGGGCGTGGCAAATCGGAAAAAACAATATCTTCTACAATTTTACACCTAAAGTTCCAAAAATTGACACAGACGTTAGGCTTGCCCGTTTCGACGAAATTATGGAAAATTATATATATCCGCCTCTTGGGGACGTGGTAAATCAGAGAAAACTATATCTTCCAAAGTCTTATAGGTAGAGCTTAAAAATTTGATATAGAGGTTACTGTTGCCCTGTTTAATAGATTGCCCAAAAATGATATATATCTAATCGTTGGGGGCATGGCAAATCAGAAAAAACTGTATCTATATCCTTTGCAATTGCAAGGGTATTACCAAACTTCGGCATGGCCGAAGTTAGTCCATCCCTCTAGTTTTTATTGTTTTTGGACATTTCAAGTGGTCACTGTAAGTTCTGTAGTAGAAATATGTATGTGTATGTGTATGTGTATGTGTATGTGTGTGTGTGTGTGTGTGTGTGTGTGTGTGTGTGTGTGTGTGTGTGTGTGTGTGTGTGTGTGTGTGTGTGTGTGTACGATTCTTAGGTCATTTCAAGTGACCGCTGCTGATGTTTATGTTTTTCTTTGCTTTGCTTACGCAAACAAAACGCTTTATTGTCCAAAATATGAAAAAATAGAAAATGTATTTTATTTACAAAAAGCCAAAAACAAAATTTGGTAGCTGTTGCTAAAAATATGTAAAAGATATGGTCAAAAAACTGAATCTTGATAGCGTTTTAAATCGATATTATTAAAACGGAAAAATTTATCGATCTAAAAAAAACTCGATATCTAAAACAAACTCGATATGCGCGCAGTATACACAGACCATCGTGCAACATTTGAACTCTCTAGCTCTTATAGGTTCTGAGATCGACGCGTTCATACATACGGACAGACGGACAGACGGACGGACAGACAGACGGACAGGGCCAAATCGACTCAGCTTGTCACCCTGATCAAGAATATAAATACTTTGTGGGGTCTGCCACGCCTCCTTCTGCCTGTTACATACTTTTTGCAAAACCATTATACCCTGATTTTCCATTTTCAATAGGTTCAGGGTATAATAATAACCGAAACAAACAAATTAATGAGCACTAAGGAAACTCAGCTAGTGGAATCTGCTCCTGTTGAGAAAAGGGATGCACCAACGGTTCAAGAAGCTTTGGAGGTGTATCCGAACGCGGGACCACGCCCACTCACAATACAACAGAAAATGACGAAACCACAAAGTATACGTGGAGGAAAACGTAAGCGTCTACTCCAGCAAAGCCGCCTGGAGGAAGACAAAACAGCGAACAAAGACAAAACTGCGCAAGGCACTTCGCCAATGTGTAAGTAACGCAAAAGGGTTGCAATCAATTGCCAATGCCCCACTTTGCCATAATTTAAACTCTAACTATCAAGCCGGGCATTTTCAAATGATGCTTGAGAAATACTCACTTCTGATAGGCTTTCTCTACTAAGACATACGATTGGACGTTGGTTTATATTTAATTAATTATTGTGAACCAATCGTATGACAACTAACAAATAACTTTTCTACGTCTCTGGCGCTGAGTATTTTACTCAGCAGTTTAATAAATATTTTCATTCCTTCAATTTAAAATAAAAAATAATAATTTCGTTCGTTCAATATAACAAACAAATTTTTATACCCTGAACCCATTGAAAATGGGAAATCAGGGTATAATAGTTTTGCAAAAAGTATGTAACAGGCAGAAGGAGGCGTGGCAGACCCCATAAAGTATATATATTCTTGAACGACGAGCTGAGTCGATTTGGCCCTGTCCGTCTGTCTGTCCGTCCGTCTGTCCGTCTGTCCGTATGTATGAACGCGTCGATCTCAGAACCTATAAGAGCTAGAGACTTCAAATTTTGCATGATGGTCTGTGTGTACAGCGAAAATATCGAGTTTGTTTTAGATATTCGATAAATTTTTCCGTTTCAATGATATCGATTTAAAACGTTATCAAGATTCAGTTTTTAGACTCTGTTCCCAAAGGGAAAAAGAGTCTATTGGATTTGTGCAATGTCCGTCTTGCTGTCTGTCCGTCTGTCTGTATGAACGCGCAGCATTTGGACACTATAGAAGCTAGAGAATTGTAATTTGGAATATCAGATCAAGTTTGAGTATTTTTCCGATACGCCAACAGGGCCATGGCAAATCGGGAAATGCTATATCTATTAAGACTAAAACGCTGTTATTTTAGTCAATATAGCAGTCTAAGAAATGGGATTTAGAATATATATTCGTGTACACCACGCGGACGTTTTAAGATATAGATTATATATCTACGCCCATTGTGGGCGTGGCAAATCGGATAAAACTATATCTTCTACAGCTTTGAAGCTAGAGCATCCAAATTTGGCATGTGGGTTACTGTTGACCTTCCCTTAAGTTAAATCAAAAATTTATATACCCACGCCACCTGGGGGCGTACCAAATCGGTAATATATATATAGCGATTTGTATAAATCTTATAATATTTTGAGCGTATTTAGAGCTAGAGACTTGAAATTTAAAAACATGTGCACGTAGATCACTCGGAATCAAAAATATATATTATAGATATTTACGCCCATTAAGGGCGTGGCAAATCGGATAAAACTGTATCTCCTACAGTTTTGGAGCTAGAGCGTCCAAATTTTGCATGTGGGATACTGTTGACCTCCTCTTAAGATAAGTCAAAAGTTATGTATCCACGTCTTCTGGGGGCGTGGCACATCGGGAATTACTATATCTTTTACTAAAACCGTGATAATTTCGGCAATATTTCCGTCAGAGAGTTGGGACTTGGAATATATATACTAGTATCCTACCTCTACCCAAAAATGTATGTTATATATAGCTACGCCCATTTGGGGCGTGGCAAATAGGGTAAAACTGTATCTCCTACAGTCTTAGACGTAGAGCATCCAAATTTGACATGTGGGTTACTGTTCATGAAATTAAAATTTACGAAAAAAAAAAAATAATGTAAGCCTCCGTAAAACAAATTTTAGTTGACCTAACTGGGGATTGAAGCAGGGTCTTCGCTACCACAACGCAAGTCTGTTCAACCAAATCAAAACACTTCCAAACTCAGTTTGGCACATAGCCACGCAAGAGACGCCGTGGTGTTGTGGGTAGAGTTGTGGCATGCGAAGCGCGTGACCCAGGTTCGATTCCCAGCGCTGACGCGTGATATTATCATTTAATAAAATGTTTTTTTTTTTTATTTTTTTATAACTTTTATGTTATTTAATGGATTTGATAAAATTTTCAGCATAAATCCTTATATTTATTAAAACAAATTCTAGTTGACCTAACTGGGGCAAGTCTGTTTAACCAAATCAACACACCAAACTCAATTTGGCGCAAGAGACGCCGTGGTGTTGTGGGTAGAGTCGGTGGCATGCGAAGCGCGTGACCCAGGTTCTATTCCCATCGCTGCCGCGTGATATTATCATTTATTAAAATGTTTTTTTTT